>VDFB02365567.1:200637-366624 GCA_007258455.2 Sequoia sempervirens
ACTCACAAGCCCTCACATCTTGACATGTGGCATGTGAAGTGGCTTGAGAAAGATGATGTGTAAATGAGTTGGAAGGAGAGTACATGACATGGAGGTACTACATAGTACCTTGGGATTTAGAAAAAATCTCCTTATAAAGGAGGTCCTTGTCCCCATGTGGGTGAGAGGACATGTGAGGAATTAAAAATTTCTCAAATATCCACATGGGAATAAGAGAAAGAATTTAAAATTCTTTGGAATGCATTGGGGGATTAAATGTGAATTAAAAATTCACTTGGGGAATGGAGAGTCTTCTCTAAAAGGAGAAAGTCTTTAATAAGGTTGACTTAGGACACATTCCATAAGTGACATGGGGATTAGGTTGACCTAATTAAGTGATTAAGGTTGTGTAAGTACTTGATTAGACAAAATAATGACATATTAGAGGCAAGTGGGAAATTATGGAGGATGTGACTCTAATGATGATTAGGTGTGTGCACATCTTAACCATAAATTAATTATGATTAGAAGAGGGTTAGATGGTTAAGAGGGATTAGAGACCAACTTGCAAAAGTTGGAGGATGTGACAATGAGAGAGAAAGTGAGGAATAAAAAATAAATTTAAATTCCAAGAGGTAATATGACTAAATTAAATAAAGTGATTTGTTTATTTAATTTAGAGAGGAAAGAGGGGAAAGTATTTATTAAATTAAATACTTTGGAAACCTTATGTAGGACACAAAATATTAATTAAATGAATGATTTAATTAATACCGGCAAAGAGGATGAAGTAGATGAGCAAAGGGGTGATTAAGGAGATGTCTTTGACCATATGGAATTGGTCAAATTTAAATGTCTACAATGCTAAATTAACTTTGATTTAAGAGTTAGAAAGAATACATAAGTGTGTTGGAAGGGGAAAAGTAAATGCAAACTGAAAATAAAAGTTGAACCTGCATGCCTGCCACATCTCAGTTTGGGTAAAACAAATTTTAGTTTTTTCACCCACACATTAAAACAAATATAAACTTGCAACCATTTTTTTGTTTAGAAGGATGTAAAATTCTTGTCTTGAGTTGAAGGTTCTAGATGCTCTAAAACATTTTTATTTTTGCATTTTATGCTAATAGATTGAAGCTACACTGGATGTGAGAGTTATGGTTGATAGGGATTCCTTATAGCATTTTGGAGGATGCCATGGACAATGTTTCATGTGACCAAAACCTTGAGTAGTTCTTCACTACACTTCATGCCATGCTTTGGTTTTCCTCAACACTATAAGAATTGCTCTTTTGAGATTGAAGAGACTCCTAGTAATTATAAATTAGAAGTTGAAGTTTCAAAAAAATAAGTCAAAAGTCAAAACTGTTCTAATAAATAAAGATGCACATTATTTCAATGACTGATAAATCCCATAAAAATTATAAAAAATTATGAAAATCTCATAACACACAAAAATCTAAAATTTATTTATGTTCTTATGATTTTTAGGTAAGCTTTGCATGCTTAAAGATCACAACACTTTGCCCCCTTTCCCTACTAGAAAGAGTTAGTGACTTGCTAAAATGGCAGCACCGCCATCCTGACCATCTAAGCCTTCCATGGATGGATGAGACTACCAATTTTTGCACCCTGCAACCCCACTTATCACACATCATCACCTCCTGAAGAATTGACAACCAATGAAGAAACAAACCTCAAACTTGCTCAACAAAGATTGCACATATATTGTAAATCCTATGAGTAGAAGTACATGCCTTTGTTAGTAGATGCAAAGTACACATCTACCATTTTTCTTAACTTAGAGCGGGCATAGAAAGCACCACAATTTGTGTCTATTGTTTTTTTTTACAAAACTATTTTTTTAATGCTACACCTGAATATGTTTTGCTAATTTTCTATGCTTTAAAAGTCTTCTTTTATGAATAACTTTTTATAAGATGTCTTCATAATGGTTCAATCTTTTACTATAATATAAAGCTCAATATGAGTGGAAAAAACTTGTAGTCTATTGGCAAGATAAAGTTTTGAAATTTCTACTGAAGTGATTGCAAGAAATTATATGATAATACTTGGATAGTAAAACTTTGTAGGATAGTACTTGGATTCTTTGAATTCCTACTGCTGTTATATCCTATGCGTATTCTTCTTTGAGTAATTTGTTGAAATTTTTATAGTTTTGTTGATGTTATTAAATTTATTTGTAGAGATAGTGGGCGGTGAAGGCGGTGATAGTCCTTATGAGTTATTTATTAGAAGGGACATTTGATAGCAGTTGAAAAATTCATAATTTTAATTGATATGACATGTGACATATCCAATCAAACAAGGTGTGTAAGCAGTGAGCAAAATCTAAGACAACAATAATATGCATTTATCTCACATTTATCTCATCGACCAACATTCCATATTAATTGAATGCATTTATAAGCTTTGTCTTTTCTATTGTTAAAATTTGTATTTGATTGAACCTGTTTTGTGGGAAACTTGTGTAGTTTTCTGACGTGAGATAGGTTTTAAGCTGAAACCTCTCACTATATGTAGCCAATCAAAGGATGGGAAGATTTTTAGAGATCCAAGGAGAAGGGGTAAATTCGTCAGGAACAAGTGGATCTATTAGAGGATAGGTGGATTCACTTGAAGGGTAGATATGCTAAAGGAGATGTGGATACACCCAAAGGTTTAGATCTTGCATGTTTCGATGGTTCAAAGACTTGTCTTCATGTTCCCACTCTATATATTGAGGCTACATCACCATCTTTTGTTGTTCTTGATTAGTTTGACATCCCCACATCATTGGCCCCTATTGATTTAGTGCAACAAGACATACATCTTCTAGACATAGCTACTTGGGATTCATATCTTGTAGAATATCATCCTTGTTTGTGGAGTCCTATATTGTAGATCTAGAGGATTACTTTGAGGATATTTGACTCCACTTTGTTGACAACCACATCAATGTTGTTGGCCCACCATCTTCTTGCCTTTGCAGCTTGTTCTATATCAGTCTTCACAGGATCTTGGATTGACATCATCACTTTTTGAAATGTGGACACGTGAGCACTTTTTAGAGGCACACATCATTTGGATTCTAGTATCATCATCTATTCTTTTGGATTGGCTTTTACAATCACCAGTGGGTTTTTTTCTTCCTAAGGGGAGAAATTTTGTTTGTAGGTAGTGGATCATATTATGTCTTTAGGCATTCATCATTGGCACAGGAGCTATTTCTTTATGGGGGGATTCATATCCTCATTTTCTCTCTCCTATTGGGGGTAAATCTATTGTACTTGCATGACAAAATCAATCCTTGGGTGGTCACATTGAGTCCACCTTATATCCTTCTTTCACTAGTACAATGATTTCTTTTTCTCTCTTTTGGAGAGGAGTTTTTCCCATGCGGTTTTCTCCTTTTCTCTAGTTATGAGAGTTTCATTTATTTGTACATGGGTACCTCATCACAATTTCTATCTAGGACCCATCCATGCATCCATCATTGAATTCTACATCAATTTTATAGCTTCTCCCTAAATTGATCTTAGGGGGGTATTGGAGTAATTAAGATAATCACTTGATAATTGATTAATCATTAATTAATTATTAAGTCCCTTATTACTTTAGTTCACTTAAGCTAAGCTTACGAGTGCTTTTTTATTATTATATTGGGATAATTATAGGTCTAGTTGTCTCATTGCATGAGATTAAGACACTTGTCACAATCTAATGCAATCCTCATCTAGGATTGTTTTTTCATGCTTTTATAAGCATGCACATTCATCAATTCAAAACCATTCAGGTTAATACATTGTACATATCAGTGCTCTTTTGGATTCAATCTCTTCTCTCTTGGTTGTATAGCAAATCAGTTGCTTTGATCTCTTAGATGTGATAGGTGTTTTGGTTACAGTGATTTCTAGGAGTTGTGGGGTTCACTATCAACTCCATCATTTAGGACTATGTAATGTATTTGGATTCAATAGCTCTTCACTTCTTATTCATTGTATTGATCCATTATTATTGAATTATATACCTTTGGGGTAACTAAATTCATCATGTGTAGCATCACCACAAAAATCACAATTTAAATATTATTTATTTTTCCTCCTAGTTTACTATAGACTTTAAATAACCATTAAAAAAATTACTCATATATTTTTTACCATTATAAATTCTAAGAATTTTGATTTTAAAACTAGATTATCTTTCAAAAAATTTATGAAATTCAAAAAAGATATCAAGAACTTGATCCTTACGTTGAGGAAAATAGATCCAAGTTCTTCTAGAATAATTATCAACAAAAGTAAATGCATACATTGATCCTTGGATGGATTTGTTCTCCATGGGTCCCAAAATGTCACTATGGACTAGGTGAAACTTATGATGTGCCCTCCATGCTTGACCTTGTGGAAAGGGCTCCCTATGCATCTTACCACTCAAGCATCTTGTGCATACAATTTTAGATAGAATAATGCTAGGAAATCCTTCTACCATATTATATTTTTACATCAAAGCAATATTGTTAGCATGGATATGACCAAGTCTTTCATGCCAAACATTGAAATCAATGGTAGATAGTAAAGAATATTTAGAATGAGAAAACTCATAAAATTCAAGAATAATTTATCATTGTCTAATTTAGTATTAGCAATGACTTTATGATTTTGTTTTGGATCAATCACATGGCACACACATCTTTGTAAAATTCTATATTGTAATCTTGACAAAGCTTAGTTATTAAAAGAAAAATAGTTTTTAATTTAGGAACATACAAAACATCATGTGATTTACCACTAGGAACATTCACATCTCCAATAGCTTCTACGTTAAAACTATAATTATTAGTAAGTTGAAGTAGAACATTAGACATGTTGGGTTACATGGATTCAAATACTTCTTTATGAGAAGTAACATATTGAGAAGCACCTAAACCCATAACTCATTCAAAAGGTTGTGAAGTGTTATAACTACAAGGAAAAACTCTTCTAGATTGATTTGTAGTGTTGTTAAATCTATTAGGTTTATTGTGTTGATTATTTGCCGCATTGGCATTTTATCATTTTATTTTTTAAAACAAGTGTTAGACCAATGACCATATTTATCACAATAAGTACAATGAGGACTCTTAGAAGAATTATTTTTTCTAATATCATTAGTATTATTGTGATTAGATTTATGATTATAATATTGTTTGTTATCAAGCTTAAAATTTTGCTTATGATTTTTATACATAAAAGCATGCTCACTATTTTAAAGATTACCAAATTGAATCAATATTTCTTTCAATTTCCTTAATAAATTTCTAAAAATATTATAAGTTGAATAGCTAATGAAAGAATAGCTAATTGAGCATGTGTATTAGTAATAAATTGTTGAAATTGTCAAGGAGGAAATTTTTTAAGAACAATATGAATTAGTCTAAGAGATTCAATCTTTACTCCTAAACAATGCAATTGACTATTTAAAGCATCAAATTTTAACAAAAAATCATCCATAGTTTTGAAATCAGTATACCTCAAATCTTCAAGTTGATCTAAAAGTTGTATCTTCCTTAACTTATTTGAACTATCATAGATAGTTTTGAGGATCTCCCATGCTTCATAGGCTTTCACACAATTCCTAATATGAACATATATTTCGAGGGACATTGAAATACCTATGAGGCCAAGAGCTTCATCATTTTGAGTCCTCTACTTTTCTTGAACCTCCTTGGATGCAGACTGTGTAGTAGAAAAATGGCCCCTTGTCATTTTCATGGCCTTTTAAGTCTTGTTTCATGGTGTTGGAACTATGTTGCTCTAATTTTATGTTGTAACATGGCTTGAACATGCTTATTTAGGTACTAAAACTCAAAGAACGATGTCTTGTGAAGGTGTTATGAAATGTTGTAAGACATTTCTACATTCTTCTAGACTCTATTTAATGTAATTCACCTAAATATCACCTCTTTACTCATCAACAAGCCTTATTTTGAAGTGTTGTAAAGTCTTGTAACAAGCTTCCACGCTCTTCTAGGCATATTTTCACTATTTACACCTTTCCCATGCTTTATTTGGTCTCTTTATGCCCTCATAAGTTGTAATTAAGTGTATTTTTTAATGTTATCCCAACAAATAACATTAAATACAACATTTTTCCTAACACTTGTTTTTAGGTCCTAGGTGGGACCCATTTTCCATGGGTGGAAAATGAGTCCCCCTTGGCCCCAAATTCAAAATATTTCAAATTTCCTTTCGGGATTTTATTCAAAATCACTTGATTTCAGCCTATGATGAGGTATGACCTGATACTAAGGCATAAGAATTGTATAAATAAGTGATTTTTACCTCATTTTACATCTCCTCACTCATTCAAGCATTCAATCTCACATTTCAAGCATTCAATCATTTTGCATCATCTTTTCAAGCACTATTCAAGCACTTTGAAGCAGTCATTGACATTACTTCAGAATTGCATTATCAAGGGTTAGGTAAGTTGATAGCACTTGCATGTTATTAGTTTATCTCTCTTTCATTTCATTATCTTTTCAAGGTTTTAATTACCAAAAGTGGGGTTTGACCAAGGCAAACCCCTATTCACTAACCGTCAATCATGTTTCCCCTATTGCATATTTGTTTGCAGCTCTTTGTATGCAGATTTGATAAGTTATTAGGTGTTAAAGATTGATTTCCAAGTCAACTAGGTGCTTCAAGTCAACTTGAGTCAAATTCAAGCTTAGAGAGAGTTATTTGTCTGTTTTCTACATAACTGACTTTGGCAACTCGACAAGCAGACTTTTCCAGATTTGGTGTTGTAGAGTTGTCTCCTGATTTTTCAAAAATTTGGGAGAGGACCGATTCACCACCTGTGGTGAATGAGTCCCACCTTATTACCGAAAATATGAATTTTGTCAAATTTTGGATCTCGATAGACAGAAACTGACTCCCAACACTTTTTCAACCAGGTGGAGGACTAATTCGCCACCTTGGGCGAATGAGTCCCACTGAGAAAATTTGGTAATTTCCATCAACATTCAGAACACTCTGGAATCATCACAATTCATCTAGGTGCACTCAAATTCATCCCTGTACTTTTTGTTTTGCATTATTTCTTCATTTACATAGTTGTTTGCATATCACAATGTGTTTTCAAACATAGTTGTAATTGCACTTTTACATTCATTTTCATCCATCTAGATTAGTCAATTGCATTTAGTTAAGTTCATTTACATTAAAAAACATTGCATACATTTTTATTTGAGTGATACATTAGCATTTTTGGCCCTATCTCTCTCCTTTTAGGTGAAAAACCCTAGAAGTGCAAGAGTAGTCCATAGGGTCCCAAAAATCTATGTTTCATAGACGAATCTGCAACTATAGGTTCAGATTGGTCACAACATCTAAGAGATGCTTAAATCTAATTATAAATGAAGTGTGTTCTCCAAGAATGATAGTTTGAGCTATTTAATTTAATTTTAAGAATTAAAGTTGACATGATTGCAAAAAATATTTTTACTATAAAAAATAAACATTTTTTTTATTTTGAAATGAATATAATTAGCCCCTAAGAATTAATAAATAAATAAATTTTGTTATAAACTTTAGAAAAAAAAAGAAATATTAAATAATATTTTTTAAAAATTAATATACATTTTTAAAAAGAACCTAAAAAAAACATATATATAATATTCTTGTAAAAAACTAGAAAAAAATTGATTTTATTATTGAGGGTAAAAAACTATATATAAAAAAGAGATCTTATTACCTAAAATTTTTAAAAAATAAAAGCTAAAATTTGTAAATTTAAAAGTGCTTTGTCTTAAAAATTAAGAATGGGCGACTATTTTTAGTTCTTGCCATGGAACTATAGGCAAGGCCTGGTTCTTAACTAGTGATTAAATGTTTTGTTTGTAGCCAATCAAAATTCTTTATTTCTTTTGCATACCTTATATTTTAATTTTAATACATTATATTTTAATTTTCTAAAGTTATATGCATGATTTTTAACTTTTCAAATTCTGAAAATTATTTTTCCTCAATTTTATTGGGTAAAAAATTTTGAACGATAGGGGCAAACTTTCAGGAATGCTAACTATAAACTTTTTTATCATAGCTTTTCAAGGTATTTTTCCACCACAAAGACCATAATCAAAACTATATAGCTCCCTTAAATATAGGTATTGAATATATTTCATTTGCATGTATAAATTGGTTACAATCTTTTATCAAATAGTGTGTGATATTTAATTAATAAATAATTATTAATCACTTCACTATAATATAAGTAAATTTTGTCTATTTTATGATCCTAAAGCTTATGTTAGTTATATTATATATTTAACCTTTTAATAAACATTATGTTCAAATAGACTTGTATTTATATTTATAAAGATATATTTATAATTTTAGACTCCATAAAATACAAATAATTTTAATTAAAAATTGTAACATAAATTAGTTTAAATATTTTAAATATATTTATCTAAAAATGATTAATTTTCAATTATTTTATTTTATATACATTATATACTAAAGAGCACCTATAGTGATTGTAATTATTTGTAATTATTTGTAATTCATTATTAGTTCCTGTCAAGAGATATAGACAAGGCCTTTTTTTTACTAATTATTATTATTAATAATTATGTTTCTAGCAAATAAGCATTCAATTTTTTTTCTATTTAACAAATATTTGTCTATTGTTAAAGTATAGATACACATTTTATAATAAAACATATTTGAAAAATGATTTTTCTTAAATATTATTAGCATGAAAGTTTTTCCCATAAGGGCGATTTATACGGTTCCATTATCATAGTGGTGGAAAGGGGAGTTTGGTTTGTTATTCAATTTGAATAGTTTTAATTCAAATCGAGCAGTTTGGAATTGAGAGCAAACAAATGAGAAGCTACAATAATTTTGTGCACTGGCAAGAGGAAATGGTTGGTATTTCTGTCCATTCTTATTTGTTTGGTTTTCCTTCAATTTATTTCTTTGAGCTTCACATTGAAATTCTACTTTCTTGCCA
This sequence comes from Sequoia sempervirens, assembly GCA_007258455.2. Classification (NCBI taxonomy): domain Eukaryota; kingdom Viridiplantae; phylum Streptophyta; class Pinopsida; order Cupressales; family Cupressaceae; genus Sequoia; species Sequoia sempervirens. The sequence goes on from VDFB02365567.1 coordinate 209,620, forward strand.
CTGTATTTTATTTGCCATTAATTTGAACTCATGAAGTTATATTGTTGGTAAACAGACGAAACAGTTTGACTGTGTGTAGGTCCTCAACTATTCCTTCATCACATCATTAATAATAGGTACCATGTTCAATTTCATTGGCTTTTGTTTCATTTGGATGCTCACCTATTTGCTTTATAGAGTTCCCAATCAACTTGAACAAATCACTGGCACTTGCATAATTCAAATGACTGCTATTACCACCTATCTCCTTATCTCAGCACATTGCTTGAATCTTGATGTAGAAAATGTTCATATGATTTCAATTCATTATATATAGATAAACCCTTCCCAAAAGTTTTATATATAGATAAACCTTTTTCCAATTATCATGGTATTTGTGCAGGCATTTGTGTGGGTAGGTTTTTAGCAGGTTCGCGGCCTATAAGTCACGACCTACATATTGAATATGCATTGAATCTCATCCTCCATGGCCTCCATCATATCATTTTCTAGAGCGATATCAACAAGCCTGCATGGGGAAAATTTTGAGGGAACCACACACCTTTACAAGTGTAGAAATTACTCATTTTCAGTACCAAATTTGTTGACAATCAACAAGTAGTTTTCTAATTTAATATGATTTTATTTATTTTAAACAAAAGTTAGCACCATGGTATGTGGGACTAATTTAACCTGACAATCAACCAATAGTCTTCCAATTTCCTACAATTTTATATTTTTTTGAAACAAAAGTTGGCTAGTTATCATAGAAAGAATTTATGCTTTTCTTGTGATACAAAAAGTTGGCTACTTCTCACATAAAGATATCATTTAATAGAGATTGAGAGTTGAGACACAGTGACCTTTAAGTGGAAAATAAATTCAAGATTGTTTAAAAAAATTATCATCTCAAATTTTTGGGTATGTTGGGTGTAAGTTTTAGTAATTTTGTTTTGAATGACCTGATGGTAGGTGAGGTAGCTTATGAGTTCCAAATGGCAGAAATAAATCTTAGCAACAGTAAATTTAAAGACTCTAAACAAGATGGTGTGTATTTTTGGGAAAATTTATGTAAGCAATTCTATTTCTCTTGTCTAAGGCTTGTGGATAAACCCTGTGCAAGTTTTAGTCATTACATTTTAGATCAACTATATTGTTTAGGGTCTTTGGATACATGGTGTATATATTTTAGTCAGGACATGTCAGCTGATATCTACTATTTTAGGCTTCTGGATATACTGTGTAAAAATATTAGCTATGGAATTTCCCATTTTTATTTGCTTGGGATTTCTGGATCTCCTATGCATAAGTTTTACTAGTGACATATCAATTCAATTATATTTTTTAGAGTTTTTGCATATAAAGGTGATAGATTTTAGACATCGCATTGTCAATCATTTATAATGTTTATATTATTTTGGATATAGTTTGTAAACTTTACGCAATTCATTTCAAGTGAGCTGTTAATGGGTGAGATGGCTCAACCCATTGCAGGCCTAAGACTTAAAGGTTAAAGGTAGTAATAGCAAATTGGCATTACCAGGCATAAAATTCAGTCCCTATGAAGATTTTCCTAGCTATATGTTTTTTAGGGCTTTTGGATATACTGAATGTAAAATTTAGTCTAATTTAGTCAAGAAATTTGGAGTGAGCCAATGATGCATGGGGCAGTTTTCTATAAATGCCATGACCAGAAATTGACTCATTATTAGAGACGAAGATCATTATGTTATAGAAATTTAGGTGAATCTTCATTTTTTATAATATGTAAAAGAAATATTTTAGAAAGTATTTATATTGTCTTGGGTTTATGAAAATCTTCTAAGTTTCAATGACAATGTTTGAAGATATATTTGTAAGTTGAAGTGTGTTGACAATGAATGAGATAGCTCACTTTGAATGCCATCACTGAAAGTTAGAAGTGCATCCTTTCCTATGCAAAATTTTCAATGACCACATCTGGTATGAGCTGATGATGAATGAGTTAGCTCACTTCAAATGCCAGGACTAAAATTTACAAGCCTTACATTTAGAAACCCCAATAAGATGGCAAGCGAGATAGATCATTCCAATTGCCTGGACTAGATGTTACAATTATAATACCTAATACCACTTGTAAGTTTTATTTGTTTGGTTTGATCTCACAGTAAATAAGGTAGCTCTCTCAAAATTTCATATCTATAGCTTAAAGTAGTATATCCTAAACCATGAGAAAGTTTTAGAGATGATGTTGGGAGTGACTTGATGATGAGTTAGTCCAAATGCTAGGACTAAAATTAAAGCAGTACATCAAGAGACCTAAACAAAACAAGCGAGATAGAAAGGCAGTATTGATCTTCATAGTAGTGCTTGATTAACAATAGTATATTTATATAATTTAAAGTTTGTATTCAAATGAAATTATTGTTAATCAATAGTTTAATATTTGAATATCTAAGTGTAGTAATTGCAATTAATAACATAGTTTTATTTTACTGTATTATGTTTTTTTAAGAATACTTTAGCATGATTGACACCTTGACTCCTGGCACAAACTAGTAGATAATAGCAGACTTGTAGGTTTGAGAATTAGAAGGAAATAATCATTTATAACATTACGTGATATCTGCAACACATCACTAAAAGTATGGCTTGATAATAGTGAAGGAATATGGCCCATAATGTCTCATATAGTTTTCAATGATGATTGTCATAGTTTTTTCGGCAACCTTCAAGACAAATTTCTTTCCAGTAAATATAAACTCCAATTTACTTATTGAGAAAAAAGTATGTGAATTAAAGTAATATGTTATTTGTTTTGATGCAATCAACACTCGTTTGCCTCTACAAAATTAATTTGTTCATGATCTTGTATATTTTAGATTGACTTCACCACCCAAAAGGATTTTGGCAAAGAAGCCAGAGAAATAAAATGGGCCCATGCTCAAAGGACTTTGCATGGATTGCAACATCTAGATACTAAGATGTTTTGTGACAGGAACAACTTTAGAGACCTCAATCAGATAGTTGATGAGGCAAAAGATGTGTCGAGATTGCAAGGTAAGATTTTAAGATCACAACCTTTTTGTTCTTTGTGTTGATCATTATTTTGCACATTATGAAAAACTTTTGTATTCTAATATTTGTGATTTGATCTTGATGTTTACAGGATAAGAGAACTACATACTCTAAAAGGGCATGTTAAGTTTGTTGTACAGTTGAAGGGATTGGATGTTGAAACAATTCAACAAGCTTACATTGTTTGAGAGATGTTGGTTCTACAATGTTTGAGTGATGTCAGTTCTACCTTAGTATGCTATATTGTATTATTATTTTAGCAACATTTGGGTACTCGCCCTTATAGAACAAATATTTTTATCCCACGTAGAGAGGTTGGGAAATAGGGAAAATTATAATTGCTCTTAAGAGTTTTATTTTTTTTTGCTTGGGAGGACATAGTCAATGGTGTATATGAAATTTTTGCTTTTCATTAATAAGAAGCTAAATGATTTTTCATATTCGGTGGTAAGAGGTTTATATTCACACTTTAAAATGGAAAAAGATTGATAGCTTGACACACTCTGAACTGTTTGAAACCAACCATGCAGTGTAATCAGCGAAAGATACATACATTGAATATGATATAATTGAAGAGGCAATATGTTGTATGGATGAACCATTTTATTGTGAGGATCAACAAAATCTTATGATTGTTGTTTAACATGTAATCAAATGTACAAGGTAGAAAGCTAACATAAAATGCACAATTAAATATTTCCTTCATCTTGAGCGTTCAGTTCAATGAAAAATATTACAACAGTGTCAACTATAGCATAAACCAAGGAGTTGTCTATTTGATCCGAATACACATAGTTAATTTTGAAAGGAAAATACATGTTTCATGTTTGTAACAACTTGCCTTATGGTATCACATGTCACCGTTTGAAAAACTTCAAGATTACTATTAATTTGTTATAATATCAATAGTATTTGCTAAATATAGCAGACACAACAAATAAAAATAGGACTATTCTTGCACATTTAGGCAGGAACTTCGTTGCTCTGTAGCTCTTGTTTAAAAAGAGATTAAGCAAATGATTAAGAAAGCCCAAAATAAGGCAAATGGATTATTTGAATTTTGAAATGGGAGGTTAGAAAAGAAGTTGAAAGAAATTTTTTAATGAGGATTTAGATTTGAAGGAAAGGGCCCAAAATTTGGGCAAAACTTTTTTAGAGAGAGTGAATGGGGAGTATGTCTTTATGAAAAAAATAAGATGGTGGTTGGTGTTTTGGATTTAAAATGCATATTTTAGTATTTTAAAAAATAAAAAAAATAAAAAAATTACAAATTATATTAATAAATAAATATTGTAGATTTATAAAACGGGTTTTGATTTTTGAAAAAAACTTCTTAATGGAAATAATGCAGATTTAAAAAATATATATATCTATAGAATATATATGTATTTTTTTTTAATTTAGATTTGAAATTTCATATTTAATTAAAAATTTGAATTGATTTGACAAAAATTGGAGTGAAAAAAAAACTTATTTTGAAGCTTTTGAAAAAATATTTGCACAATGCATTTTTTTTATAACATGCATGCAAATTATATTAGACATATTAGTAAAAAATTATTTGAAATTTTATTTCTAATTTTTTTTTGATACACGAGGTATCCCTTTTGATACACAGGGTATCCCCGCGACCCCCCACCCAACAACACCAAGAGGCGAGCGAGGAGGCGATACTAGTCCCTGAGGGTGTTACTACGGAGCCCACAACCACATAACACCTTGTAATCTCGGGAGCAGAATTGAGCCCAAGACCTTGGGGAGCAAACCCAAGACTCAAGCCAATTGAGCTACCCGTTAGGGATTTTATTTCTAAAAATATTACACAACTTGAGATTGCATATATTAGTAACAAAAATATTTGAAATTTATAAACTAAATTTGCAAAGAAGACTTCAAATAAACTTAGTTTCCTGCACAAGGGTTAGAGAAAAAAATTGAATTTTTAAGCAAAATAAATTCAAGCTCTTCTTCTCTCAATAGTGCCTCCAAGGTGAGTGCTCCAAAGAGATTAAATCTTCAACAATATATCTCAAACACAAATTAGTAACACCTTGCTCTAATATAATGAAAGGAATAATAAATGAAATAAGCTAAATAAATGAAAAATACTAATCTAAGAGCAATTGTTTGAAGGAGAATTTTACCATCAAGATGAAAACCAAGTGAGCCAAGAGCATGCGCACCAAATATCCAAGAGCAAAAACAATATTTTTGTAAAGGGGAAAAAGAAAAGAAAAACTTTCAATATTATGAAGATGGCATTAAGAATATTACAAAGAGAGAGAGAGAGAGAGTGGTCAAGCATAGAATGTTTAGTATGAAGAATGAGAGAAGCACCTCAATAAATAGAGATGAGAGAGGAGTTACATAAGGAACCCTCATGTCTATGCATGCCACCTTTCATCCTATGTGTGTGCAAGGTGTCAAGATCCTCATAAGGAGGAGGCTACACCTAAGCCTTAATATTCCTCCAAAAGGAATTATAAAAACTTGTCATTTTCACACATGTGTGAGAATACTCAAATAAGACAAAAGATTTGTAGTGATTCTTTTGGAATATTCCTACAAGTATTTAAATAATACTAATTAATAAATAATCTTTACCTAAGAAAAGATTAATTCATAACAAAAATCTTGAAGTGAGAAATTTGGCCTTAGGTGCAAAACTTGTTTGGAATATTTTTGCAAAACTGAATGTGAAATGGTGCAAAATTATGGAAGCAAAAAAACTAGATTTGGCTTATCCAAATAGGATATTTACAATTCAAAATCCAAAAGGTGGCTCCAAAATGTGGAATTTTATGTTATATTGTAGAGATGTTATTACTTCCTATCTTAATTGGGTAGTATACAATGGGGATAGGGATTTTTTTTGGAAGATTCTTGCTCTTGCCAAAATTAAGGGTCTTCAAGTAGCGAGAACATTCCTTAAACAAAGTTTGAGGCACAATATCAAGGATTATGTGGAATTTTCCATGGAATCCTTCAACACAAATGTGAAATGGAGATATTTTAGCTCTTGTAATTTACCTCAAGATCAAAATCAACTCCTAAATTCTTTGCTAAGAAAAAGAACAATCTAGTTGTAAGGAAGATAAACTTACCTAGGATCCGACAAAGTCTAGGAATATAATGTGAAACAGGGCTACAAATATTTAATGTCATCCGATAACTCAAATAAAGGGAAATGGCCTTATATGTTTTGTTGGAATAATGTCATCCTCCCCAAGTCAAGATCCTTCTCATGGTTGGCACTTAATAACAAGATTTTGACAAGTGATAGATTGGTCAAATTGGGTATTGCAAGTGCCTTTAATTGTGTCCTTTGTGGTAAATGTGAAGAATCCTTGGATCTTCTCTCACAATGTGATTTTTCCCAATCATACTAGATATGGCTCCAAACTCAATTGACAATCTCCTCTTAGTAATTCTTTGATGCATGTTTTCAACTGTTGGCCCAAGCTCTTTCAGTCGTCTCTCTTATCTTCATTATGGCTTGTATGTCCCTCCTTGATGATTTGGAATATATGGTGGGAAAGAAATAGAAGGATATTCAAAAAGGAAATTAGTCTGATTGTAGTAGTCCTTCAAAAATTGGAAACTTCAATTTCATGTAAATGATTAGGTCAGGTTTTAAAGCTAAAAGCATTGGGCCACAGTAAACCTTTTTCTTCCTGGGACTTTCAAACGTTGGCTTCATGGAAATGTATTGTTTTACCAACCTCGGGCTCTATTTCTCCTTCCAATACTAAAATTATTAACAAGTATTATATACCTTGGATCCCTCCTCAAAAATACATGGTGAAACTTAATTTTGATGGTGCATCTTAAGGGAACCCTAGAAGATCAGGAGCAAGTTGTCCTAAGAGATTTTTGGGGTGGAGTGATTGTAGCCATTTCTATAAAGCTACCAAATGGAACTAATAATAGAGAAAAAACACAATATCTTCTTGTAGGACTAACCCTATCCAAGAAGTGTAGTATAAATCATTTATGGATAGAGGGAGACTCTTTGAATTTGATCAATGCTTGTCAGAAAAAATACTCCTTATTGGCATTTAAATTACATCTTGCAACATGTTTTTTTTTCTCTACAACCATTCCAATCTTTTCAAATTTGTCATTGCTACAGAGAAGCGAACCAATTGATGGATAGTCTTGCCAATTTGGCATGTGACTCATTAGAGGTCATTCTGCTCAAGAAGGAAGACCTCTCCAAATTCTCATCAATTTTATCAATTGTTGCTAACGATGGTGGACTCTAAATCACATGGTCCTAAAACTTTGCTTGGTTGATTTGGTAGGTTGTTAATTTTCTTGACTATTTGTAGCAAGCACACTGGCTAGTGTAAGGGTCATTTGGGCCAAATCGGTAGTTATACTCCCCTTTCTTTGTATTAATTATATGTCAAGGATTTGATACGTGGGGAACGTGTGATTTTGTGATTTATAGATCTACAAGGTATGTGAGCGGTGGGTGTTTCATCTGAAGCATTTACTAGCATAATTCCCTTTGTTAGATTTGAATCATTTTTAATGATTAAAGTGCTAAGGTGGTGGTCTTGTATCCTCCCATTATGGTAAGTCGATGATTTTTAGTGTGTCATCTCTATTATAAGCATTAACAACCATGGCTTATTGTTATCTTCAATAGTGTATTTCCTTGTTTTGCTAGCCTCCATGGAGATGGAACCGCTCAAAAATCATGTTTTTATCCCCATTCCAAAATGGGGGTCCCAAAATCTGGCAGTTCTTTCTGAAATGTTGAAGGTCTTCAAAATTGACTATGTAGGGTGGAAATGGTGATAAGTGTGATGTTGGTGATCAAATTTTGCATGTCTACCCACGTTTGTTGCATGCATCTCAAGTAACTTTTTCTTTCTTTCTAATGTCATGGACCTTCTGCAACACTATGATTTGGTTTCCCAATTGGCTATTCATTATGTGCAAGATAGATTTTTTGGGGGTAGTCTCTAAATAGTGTTATTTGAGAATATGAACTCCATAATGGGAAGGCACTAGTGGGGGGTTATTTAGGTATAAATATTTGAAGAATAATTCTAGTTTTTTGTGTCTATATCACCCTATAATAGGTCTTGCAAGAGCGAGACAAATATAAATTGGAAGATATGTTTAAAGCACATAAAAAAGAACTAGGATTTGGTCTATGTGGATGCATTACTGAGGTTTTCCAAGATATGATTGTACTGCTTACCCATGTTGCTCATCCCCCTACGGTTCCTACAACGTCGGCTCTAATGGAGGAAGATGGTCAGTCTTATGTTTAATTATGGTCATGGTTAGTGTTATTTTGGGTTGGGGGCTCTCTTGATGCTTATCTTTTTCTCCACCTCTTCTTCTCACCTGGATGGCTTCTATACTTATTTTATAGTCTAAAATTTTTCTTTGGGCTAATAGTTTTTGTTTCCTCAGACTCCCTCTACATAGCTATATGTAAATATTTTATCTTTATATAATATATTTCAAGCCATATGCCTTTTACTAAAAAAAAATCGTAGGTTTCAAAAGACCATTTCCTCAAAGGAAATTGCAAATGAACAGGTTTCAACATTCATTATATGGTTATTGTTTCTTTTGTAATAAGTTTCGTCATAGGGTAGCAAATTATAGAGCTCATGCAAGAATGGATTTGGGTTTCCTAAAGAGGAACTATAATCCATTTTCTCCTCTAATGGAATACAACATCATGTGCTACAAGTGTAATATTTTTTTGTCATACAACATGTTCTTGTAGAAGTGACTTTGTTGAACCTCCAAAACAAAATGAGGATTTCTTGACAAGCCAAAAGAAGAATCTATAAAAGTTTGGAAGAAGGAGCTTTAAATGAAGGATAAATTCATGCCATTACAAGCAACCCTCCATGTGTAAAATGGAGAAAATCAGTGATACATTGATAGGGGATAAAAGAAAGTTCCTCATTTTGAATGAAATAAATGGAGGCACTGTAAAGTTTGGAGACAATGTCACAACAACGATCACAAGAAAATGCACTCTTATTTTTTACAATGGAAAGACAAAGACTAAAAATGTATTGTATGTCGAAGGATTGAAGCATAATATTCTACGTGAGTCAATTATGTGATCAAGGGCACACTCTCACATTTCATCCAAGTGGTTGTGAAATCAGAAAATAAGAACAAGGAAACTTGTTGCAAATGCTAATAGAACTACAAACAATCTATGTACTCTTAGTGAATTCAAAGGAGAAAAGTGTTGCATGGCACAATAAGATGAGATTATTTGTGTCACAAAAGGATGGGACATTTGAACTTCGATAACATTGTGAATATTAGCCATAAATAAGTTGTAAGGGACATGCCTAAGATAGCAAAGTAATCTAATACAATCTGCAAATAGTGTCAAGTTGGAAAACAAACAAGGATGAGTTTCAAATCAAAGGAGTATTCTACATCAAAGCCTTTGGATATAATACATATTGAATTATGTGGGCCAACAAGGACAACAAGCTTGCAAGGTGAGAGTTATTTCATGTTATTAATTGATGATTATTCAAGGATGACTTGGGTTACATTTCTAAAATAAAAATATGAATCCTTTGAAATATTTAAGGCATTTAAGGCCTTAGAAGAGAATGAAACTAGACTAAGATTAAAATGTCTAAGATCAGATACAAGAGGATACTTCACATCAAATGAATTTAAAAATTTATGTGGACAACATGGAATTAAGATCAGATACAAGAGGAGACTTCACATCAAATGAATTTGAAAATTTATGTGGACAACATGGAATTAGAATACAATATTTAGTCACAAGAACTCCACAACAAAATGGAGTTGTTGAGAGGAAAAATAGAACAACTCAAGGAATGAGCCATGTTAAATGAGTCTAAGTTTTTTGACACCTTTTGGAGAGAAGCGGTGCATACAACAATAAACATCTTGAACTGAGAAAAAATCAAGGTGAACAATAGTAAAATACCATATGAAATTTGAAAGGGAAGGCATGCATCCGTAAAGTACTTCAAAGTGTTCAAAAGCAAATGTTGCATTCAATGAGATGGAAAAGACTTGGGAAAGTTTTATTCTAGGTGTGATGAGGGTATCTTTCTTGGATATTCTACGAGAAGAAAGGCCTCTAGATACTATAACAAAATATTTCACAAAATTGTTGAAAGTGAAAATGTGAGAGTTGATGAAGAAAGGCATCAAAAGGAAATAGCACAAGAAATTGATAATAAAAAAGATAGTGTTAAAGTTGTGGAGGAAGAAGTTGAAACTAGATAAATTGAACAAAGAAATCTTAAAACTCCATCAAGAGCACCACCCAAGACTCCATCCATATTTGTTCAAAAGAACCATCCAAAAAAACTAATTATTGGTGAAAGAATATAGAAATTCAAACAAGGAGGAGAGTAGCTAGTGCATCTGAACATTCAAACTTGTGCTTTCTCTCTAAAGTGGAACCTAATAATTTTGAAGAAACTTGAGAAGAAAAGTACTGGGAAAAATCTATGGAAGAAGAATTAGATCAAATAGAGAAAAATGAGACTTGAGTACTTGTTCCAAGACCTTGAGGACAAGAATGTTATTGGCACTAAATGGGTTTTTAGAAACAAGTTAAATGAGGATGGTCAGGTTGTCAGGAACAAAGCAAGCCTTGTATGCAATGGTTATGCTCAAGTTGAGGGGGTTGATTTTGAAGAAACATTTTCCTGTGTTGCTTGTCTTGAGGCCATAATGATGTTTTTATCCCTTGCTAGTTGTAAGAATTTCAAAGTCTACTGGATGGATGTGTGTTGATGTGAATAAATGTCTTGTACCTAGTTAATTCACTCACTAGGGAATTAGGGGACATGTTCACATGTTAAGTTTACTTAGGATTATAAGATTCCTTCTAGAAGTCTTAGTTGTCATTTCTAGATTTTATCTTATCCTAGGTTGTCATGATATAGTTGTCTCATGTTATAGGATTAAGAAACTTCTCATGATCTTATCTAATCCTATGTCTCACATTTCCTTTATAAGCAAGGCATCTCATGTACATTTGCATATTCAACCAATATTCAACCATATTCAATATTGCATTATTGAAGCAAGAATTCTTGCTATTTTCTCTCTTGTGGAAGATATTTTTTTCTAGCAACTATTCCTGGGGTGTTGAGGAGTCACCATTAACTCGTACATGGTAACAAAGCTCCAGTGTTGCAAATTCTTTCCCAAATCTAAGGGTTTTATGTTGTCTTAAAGATCTTTTTGGATATATTTTTTTGTTTCAAGGACCTCACAATTGAATCCAAGGAATCAAAGAAAGTTAGGTTTGCCTTTCGTTTCATCAAATTTGGTCATGTTTTGCTTGATCTACGAGGTTCTCAATTTGAGGGTTTTAGTTGCGAGATTTGGAGGTAGCTGAAATTTTGGGACACTTTAAGCCCAAATCAACCTCATCAATGCAATTAGAAGGCTCGAGAGATGAATTTTGATATAAAATTCAACTATATTTGGCTTCAAGTGTTTTTGAGGCAAAAAAAATTTGCCCAAGCAGGCCATATAGCCCCCCAAGCAGTAAGATTTTAATATTTGTAGAAAAAATATATATATTTTTTAATTTTTTGTGATCTTTTATTAAAAAAATCAAGATTTTATAAAAAAATTGGGTGGAATAAATCTAACGAATTGGCATTAAAAATGGGAATATTCTCATCTACATCATCTGCGGTCAAAACATACTCTTTCTGCGACTTATGGTACTACGCATCACATCAGGGTATGAAAGTTATTTGATCGCAATTTTTATATTATTAAAACATTGTTTTAAAAGTTTTGTATAGGCCAACAGTTAAAGGATATAGTAGCAAGTTTTGACTAAGAAAAACCCACGGTTCCCACCTAGCAAGAGGTGCTAAACATCCACCCTCGCTCATCATAGCTTGAGCAGTGCATGGAGCCACCGCCTGAGGGTGCCACCCTGTCGCCACCCAAGTGGTAGTGTATTTTAAAAAATATTTATGCAACGACCAATCATATTAATGACTATGGGCGGAAAACTTAAGCCACAAGTGCTTGTGATTTTCCCCCACATACCAAAATTGGCTATTTTTTTCAAATTGTTATAACTTTCAACCCAAGAGGCCTTTTTCTCAAATGAGATATTTTTGGAAAGATGGTTCTCTCAAATTTTCAGTGGTGCAAGTTATTTTGCAAAATTTGTTGTTTGATCATAGTAGTTGTTGATTGAAGTCAGATCTTGTATTTTGGCTCCTGAGCTCATAATTTTTTGCCATGATCTCTATTTTTTGTGATTTTTATGGCATTGGAAAGGTATTGAGGAGCTCTATCCAACCATCCAGACACTTTTTTTGTTTTTGTCCCAGGTATATTGTGATTTCAGGTTTTTCCTAGTGGGTATACTAGAGGATACTTGGATATTTTGATAGTTGGGAGGGTGTTGTTTTGATCATTGTACTTTATTTCAACTCTAATGTATGTATTGATCTCAAATTTTATTAGTTAATAAGTGTATCATCATTGTAGTCATGGTTTATTCAACTCATCATTCTGTAATAGTTCTGACTAAGAACAATTATGAGTCATGGAAAAAAGGCATCATAACACATTGTAGGTGGCTTAATATTTTTCCTCATCTTTATGGATGTATTGCTAAGTGATAGGGAGGTTGGATGAAACAATCATTGTTTCATGCTTTGGGTCTTGCTTAGAAGACCTCTAGGGTGTTGCACTCCACCGCTTGAAAACTCTAGGACCTCTTCCTTCTTAGGGGAAACATCCAATTCTAGTTGATATTATCTTATCGTGTTGAGCTATTAAGTGAGATCATCTGCTATTGTTAATATTGTTTATAATAATGGTGCAGAGGTTGTAAACACATTAAGGGATCACCCTCCCGGGTCTTACAAAGCCCGGAAGTGTACGAGGCTTTTAAAGTCCTCGTCAGTTGGTCCAGGTCCTTCAAGTTGCCTTCGATTGGAATTGGCAATTCCATAGGTATATTAGAAGACAAACCTGGTTACATTGTAAAAAGAACCAACATACACGTCAACCATTGAACAACCACCTCTACAACTAAATTTTTAATCTTTTATGATCACATGAAACATAAAACACACTAATTTCAAGGTTGTTAACATCACTATTGAAATGTTTTAATTTTTTGACCTTTCAAACATTAAAAAGTACATCATTAAATTAATTATATAATGGCATAAAAATTAAAAACATCATGAATTAATTATGTAACCACATAAGTCAAATATAATTCTATCAAGAAATTAATATCAAATAGATAATATAATCACATAACTTATACATTTCAATGTCATTGATCTTCTTCTTCATCCAACTCTTTGTCTGTATCATCCGATCCAGATTCGACATTGTAAGGATTGGTCATATCATCATCATCATCATCGATATCAGTTTTGATAATGTCATCATCCACATGGATGTCATCTTCATGAACATTAACTCCTACATCATCATCATCTAGTTCCTCCTCTTCAACATCTTCGTCAGGGACATCATCAACTAACTGTTGATCCTGATCATCATCTACATCATCTTCTAGTTCTTTGGTATCTTCTTCTTCCACACTTTACCTGCCTTCCTCTTGGATCCTGTCTAACAACAAATGAACGACCCGGTTTACCTAGAACCTCTGAGTAAAATACCTGCTCACATTGGCTTGGAATAACATAGGGCTCATTTCTAGCTTGCTCGATCAAACTTGTATTAACCATGCTAAATCCATTATCATGTTCAATAACAGTTCTCTTAGGATCATTTTCATTCAATTTTAGCTTGTACCATAGGATGACGAACAAAATTAATTTGAAGGACTTAAAGTCACACTCAAGTATATCATCCAAAATCCCATAGTATCAATTTTCTGAGACTTCTGTATGTATGTCACTTCTAGATGAAACATTAGTCACCTGAAAGATTGCAGTTATACTAGAATCACAAGTTTTCTTCATGTCATCCAACATTTTGATTTGAAATTTATGACCATTGCACCACATAGCCTTGTGGTGTTTCGACTGCAATATGTCAAACATGTAAAAATTATTGCAATATCGCCAGTTGATAAACATATTTATTCTTGGCCGAATGTATGCAAAGAAAACAATCTCAAGATACATATACATCACTATACTTGAAAATAATTAAATAATATGGGCGATTAATATATTTATACGTACCTGTTTATCTCTTAAACCATATGCTAAATCAATTTCCCTTTGTGTAACATTGGAATCTCCATTATGATGAGCTTCTTTAACCAATGGAGCCACACCTTCCCATGTTAATGCGCGACCAAATTTTTGACATCGTTCAATCTATATCGTCATCCAATTAAGATTGTTGGCAATGTACAAATGTAGTGCATCCCACTCTCGACCAACTGTACCAAAATAAATTGAAATTCACAAACGACGTATAATTAGTTAAATACCACAATATATGACCTTAATTTATAATTGATGTATATTGAAGATTAAAAATTAAATAAGTACAATATACATAAAAACCATATGTAAAATGCATTCCAATTAATCTCCATGACCATCTTATAATTACCTCTCACTTTCCTCAATCTACCTTTCCCCAACAGGTACTCCCCTTTGATTTTGTTAATGATTTGGGATCCCAAATGCGATCTACATGGATCTTTGCTGCAAACTTAGGAAGATATTCAGTAATGTACACCATGGTTTGGTATACCATATATCCCTCCACCATAGAACCCTTAGGATGTGCTCTTTGTCTAACAAAAGCCTTCAAAAATTTCAAGTGCCTCTCAACCATCCACATTGACCTTGTGTGTACAGGTCCACACAATTCAATCTCCTCAACTTGGTGTATGAGGTATTGTTCTTGTGCATTGAAAAATGTTGAAGGTACACACTTTTGCATTTCACACATTAGATGAGGAATTTTTCTCTTCCAATAATTTATATCTTCTTTATGGATTTCTTTAGATGACAACCATCTACAAGTGATTCAAGGTGCAAATATATTAATGAGATTTAACAAAAATATATAGTATATTACATAACAAGTAAAACAAATGGCAATTATAAGATGTATACAACGAATTGAACAAATATCGCTACTTACCTCATGTATTTTCAAGATCATATATAACTTGCTTGACATTGTTGTCAAAGTTGTCTGGGAGAGATAGAGGTAGAATGTACCGCAACAATTATAAAATGATCTTTTCATTATTTTTCTAAAAGTAGTAAACATAATACACTAAAAAGTACATGCATTATACAAGTGTATATAATATACCAGAATAATTACCTTAATGAAGGTATGCCAATCATGCGTTTTCATCCCTGACCCAAATTCACCTTTCTTTGTTATTATATTGTTTATGTTTGCAGAAAATCCTGTGGGAAATCAAATTTTTTGTATGACTTCTTTTATAACATTGTTTTGCTGCTCTACTAATAACCAAGGAAGGGCACTTATATTAATTTTTGTATCGCTATTTAATTGAATGACATTTTTCATTGCATGATTGGCTTCCTAAATGTCACTACAAATTTTGACAATTTTTTCTTTGTCATTCCTTCCATCAATATTTTCCATAACGTTTCTTTTATATTCTTTTCGATATGCATTGTATCAAACAAATGCACAATTTGTAGCTGCTCATAGTAGGGCAACCTACTAAATTGTCTGGGATAACCTTTCAGTCCCTATGGAAGCTGGCCATTAATGCCTTGACGACCTTCATGAAGCATATAAGTTAAACAAATTAACAATGACAATCATTGTCAATTACAACATGAGTAAACACAACACAATATAAAAATATAAATTCAAAACATATCATATATGATAGATAAACAATTTGATATGATGTATAACCTTGACGATTAATTCTATTATATTCCAACTTCCATAGGCGAGGTGACATTCTTCATGGTTTTGATGTAGTCTCCTCTTTCCCATTGAAAAGATGTTTTTTAGTAGTTCGATACTTATGATTTCTATGGAGGAAGTGCCTATACTCATCAAACACCTGCTTTCCTAAACTTGTTGAATGACAAGATTTCATCTTTGGACCACAAATTGGACATACAAATTTTCCCTTTGTTTGAAGACCTGCAAGATGATATATAATTGGATTAAATATGTTATTTTTTTTCATTATATATAATGTATAGATTATTTTAAAAACATGCATGATATCTACTTAATCAAATTAAATATTGTTAAAGCGCAATCGAACATTATAACATACCACAAAAATGTGTTAGCCCTGGGGCATCATGAATTTTCCATACAAGCATTGCATGGAATTGAAATTGTCTTTGTCCTATTGGTCTGGAGATGTCATACATAGTGGCGCTATTCCATAATTTTAGTAACTCATCGATAAGAGGCTCGATATATACATTCATATCTTTAAATTGGTACTTACATAGTTGAATCAACATAAACATTACATAATTATTATAACCATTTTACTGCAATATATATAAATTAATGTACATGACTATTGAATGAAAAAAATATAAGTCATTATGCAACAAATAAGACAAATGAGATGGTACTATGTTAAAGAAAATTGGTGTAAACAAATACCTAGAACAATCATTGACAACATTATGTGCTCCCTCTTTATTGACATCCATGGAGGAATGTTATTGTTGATAACAAAAACAGGCCACACTGAGTAAATATATCACTACTCTCCAAATGGATTGACACCGTCTGCTCCCAATGAAAGCCAAACATTATGAGGTTCTTCTTTAAAGTGTGGCCATTTTTCCTCCATGTCCCTAAATGCAGAGCCATCCGCAGGCATTCAAAAAATGTCATCTCCACTTCTATTCTGTGCATGGTAATCCATCAAATGTGCTAAGCTTTCACACCTAAATAATCGTTGCATACGTGGAATAATGGGAATATAAGGAAGAACCTTGTGAGGCACCTTCTTTGTTAGTTGATCTGTTTGATATCTACTGATATGAAATTTTGGACATTCTATTGCAAATTCCTATTGTTTATGATATATAATATGATCATTGGGACATGCATATATTGCTTGATACTCCATTCTGATATCTTTCATAATGACACATAAACTCAGTATGAGCGAGGTAAAATATTTGATGGTGATAACAAAAATTCACCAATCAATCTACAACAAAAAATAATTTGTTCATATAAATAATATTAATGGTACATATTTCATCCTTTATTTACTAGTGATGAACTAACAACAATTAAAATAGATGAAAAAAGATGACATATATGACATACCTTAACATCTGTGAGATTGCTATGTTTGATAAACCATTCATAACCTTCAAGTTCAACAACAACAATACAACAGAGAGAAGAGTTGTTTCAAGCCTTTATAAAGGGGCTCATATGCCTTCTCAAGTACAAGTAAATCATGAACATCATCAAAGTCATCTTGATCATCATGATCAGCTCTACCACTAAATGTGTCATGGATCAATGTATTCATACCATCATCTTCAACTGTGTTTTCTGGCGCATGATCATCTTCTTCCGTAGGATCATTAACTTCATCTTCGATATTCACAGGTCCATGTTCATCCACTTGCAAAACCACATTCTCTTGGCCATGATAATCCATATCATCTACCCTAGGGTGCCCAACCTTTATAATAATGCT
Organism: Sequoia sempervirens; assembly: GCA_007258455.2. NCBI lineage: Eukaryota > Viridiplantae > Streptophyta > Pinopsida > Cupressales > Cupressaceae > Sequoia > Sequoia sempervirens. The sequence continues at coordinate 227,321 of VDFB02365567.1, forward strand.
TGACACAAATAAACTATGATCATGATCAAGTGATTATATATATATATAATGTTAAAATGATATAATCATTTACAAATTCAATCAATATAAACACATATAATGAACAACTTATCAATGGACGATAATCATGCCCCCCTTCAACGTGACCATGCTGCCTACAATGTTTCTCAGCTGTTGTGATTAAAAGTCATCTTGTCTTTAAGCCCTTGTAATTATTGCAAGGACAATAACATTTCCCATCACCCTTTCTTTTCAATCTAGCCCACAATCTATCAAGTGTCTCTTCATTTTGTTTTGGACTAATATTATCGACATGATTTTTCTTTACCAAGCTTGACTATTTAGATCTTCAAAAAATATCAAACTCACACTCCAATAATTTTTATTCATAGATAGGTAACATAATCTAATAATTCTGATATTTTACACCAAAAAATTTTGGCATGCAACCACCCCTGCAAAAGAGAAGATAGTCTGAAGTTAATGACCCCAAAAAACACTTTCAAATGCTAATTCCAAAACTTATTAAATTCTGATTTTAATATGATTTCCAACCATTAAGACTCCTAAAATCAGAATATTGAACTTGATCACAAACTTCCTACAACAATGGAGGTAGCGAGCAAGTAAGAGAAAGTGACCCATTCCTAAGGAGCAACAAGTCAGAATCATCATTGCTAATGTCAATACAAATTTATCCTTTTAGTTAAAGATGCAATGTGTCACTTCTATGACAGCTTATCCCTAGGGCCCTCAACATCGAGCTTATCCCTAGGGCCCTCAACATTGAGAGAGCCCTAATAAAAAACAACAGAAGCATTGGTAAGAGCATGATTAGGGTACAAACCCTAGGCCTCCGTAGAAACATAAACAATAACTATAGCGGATTAGTGAGGTTGCAATACCAGAAAGATTGAGACATTGTAGGTAATAACAAAAATTTGCAATCTAAAGATTGTAGCCAATAACAAGCACACTATGTAGCTTAGTGACATTTGTAAATGCAATCTACGGTAAGAAGAATGACAGTCACTTGAGATGTGACAGTCAAAAAGAGGCTGAGCAGTGACAAGATAATAAAGCTCAAACCTTGCATAGTAAAGTGGAGATTTTAACAGTGAGTTTCCTTACCCCCTTGCTGACCTTAAGGGTTTTTCAAATGCTTTTGGTAGTGTTAGACAAGGAAAATGCAATCAGGGAATGACTGTCCAAATGAAGTAACAGTGGTAATCATAGGTTCAATGTTTCTTCTTAGCCATTAATGTATAATGGAGGTAGTGGATTGCATGTTTGAGCAGTGTTTTGAGACTCATCAAAGATGGGAGAATAGTGAATAATACCTTGTGGACTGTGAAGTAGTGTCAATAAGGTTGAAGGATCTTAAGAACTACAATACCATGATACAATGAGTCCCCTATAGTAAGTAGGCAGTCTATAGGGCATAGTTTGATTTTATAGAAGGATGCTCATGAAAGGAATCTTCAAGTGATACTAAGTGAGCTGTTTAAGATTGCAGCTGAGGGTGCAATACCCAGTCTTAAAGGAAGTTAGCAAAGCAGTAAGTGTGCAAGAAAATCGAATCGTACACAACAAACAATTCACAATGTTATCTTCCATAATGCCTTGAGTTTCAAGACAAAAGTCTCATTGTATATTCATGATGAAAGTGGTGACCTTAATGGTCAATCACTAGAAACCATGATTTTAAAACATGCTATTGTGCTTATGGAGGCAACATTTTAAGTAAGGCAGTGAGTGGTGGTTTGGAACAATGGTAGGTATGAAGGACTTGCTTTATATGTATACTATGCAGTCTAGCTTAAGACAACATTCTTAAAAGAGATTGAAGGTGGATTATGGAACTCAAGGGTTATCATGAAAATGATTAAAGCAAAGATTGAGATCTATTTAAAAGCCACGGTCATGTAGATATTAAATATGTCACATGCAAAACCTAGTAGCTGGAGTAATGAATACAGTGCCAAAGAGGATAGTGTGCTAGGGCAGATTTAGGAGATCTCCACATTATCTAATTACAGGGAAATACATCATTTATTTATTTTTTAATTAAAAGAAATCATTCTAAACCCTATATAAGATACATTGATACTTCAAAAGTCTTTGAAGGAATTTGAGATTATGCAAATATATGTCAAGTAACATTCATAAGGTTTAGAAAATCTTGATCACTCTCTAGAATAGCCCATTAAACATGGGTTGTGCTTGAATGCACTACATAATTGATATAACACAACCACTCTGCATATCAACTAGAGTTATAGGCTCTTTATTGCAGCAAGAGGTAATCACTCTTCGATCACGCTATAATTACATCCTAACCTGTTAAACTTGAGACAACCTGAATGCACCCAATGATGATTGACACCTATATTATACAACCTGAATTAACTACATTATATGAGTGCCTCCATTTCTATCACAACATGGCCACATTAAACTTGGGTCACACATGAATGCATCCTATAATTGTTATAGCAAAACTGTGCCACATGACCAATAGAGTTATGGATCACATAATTACAGTCACAAGAATCTGTTCCTTGGTTGTGATCTTATGGTGATTCCACACAACAAAATCTGGACATAAAATTCTCAAAACCCTTAACCTCTAAAAATGAAATCTAATGAGATGTTGCTTTAAAATATGATTTTCAAACCTGGAACTACAAATCTGAATCACAACTGAATTCTACAAAAAGACAATGACTACCCTCAACGTGGCGATATCCTCTCAATTTTTTTCTGATTTTTCCCAAGAAAATCGTCCTTAGTTCTCCACAAGCTGTCTCAAGTAGAGCAAAACAATGTCGCAATAAATCAGGTGCGAACTCACTTTTCTTTATGTCGGCCACAATTTGTTTTTTTTTCTATTTTTCATGTTTGTCAAAAATTCGATGAAAATGATAGCAGGCTTTTCGATGAGCCCCAAGATTGTCGAAATTTCGATGAACATCGGGGATAAACTTTCAAAAATTGAAAATTACACATCAAATTTTACAAGCACCCGACGAACATCAAATTTTACATATTTTGTCAGATTTTGCAGTCAAATGTATTAGTGAGGAGAGAATCTACCATTTTTGGGGTCAGTTGGTCAAAGAGGGATGTTACAAACTAAACCCAATGGGAAGTGTAATGCCTCTGCCAGCTTCAGACGTAGGAATCCGTCAGGTATGTAAGTGCGTTGTGCGAATGTCTACGTGCCATGTGGGTATCCTCAGACAAATATTATTCTACCTACACAAAGGACATATGCCAAGTGGAATGAAGGCAGTGGGCTGATGTGGAATTTTTCCTTTGGATTTGATTTTCTAAGGTGAGGAAGTGTAAAAGAGGAATTTGCATAAGGGGTGCAAATTTGCGCCTATACATAAGGGTTGAAAATCCTTCTTAAAGAAATATTCTGTGTATTTATTCATAGCAGCCTTGTATTTTTTCTCTTTCTTCACCTTACTTGATTCCATCAAATCACATATGAGCCCTGGTTTGGGTTCTTGTTGTAAGCTGATATTGCTTGAATGGCTTCATAAACAAAGTTGTCTTTCAAGTATTGATCTATTATCTTAGCGATCATCTTCCTACCTACCAAACACACTATGATGGATAGGAAAGTGCCTAACAACACATTGTCATGAATGTGATCCCCCAACCTTTTCTCACTGATGACAACCTTTATCACACCCTTTATTTCTAGAGTTCTCGCTTTAAACAAGCACTTGATTTGAGCATCACCCTCCTCAAATTGGCACTTACAAACAAAAATTAGCAATTCCATTCTACTTTGTTGACAAAGAAGAATTTACTATATTATTTTAGGATTTTTCTTGTATTTTGTAGAGTTGAAGCTAAAAGAGGTCAAGGCTAAATGGGAGAAGAGCTAGGCAAAAAAAGTAGGTTTGCATTTGGGAAAGGCAGATCTATAATCGTGGTTGGAAGGGAAACAAGATCTACCACAATTAGAGCTCTCTTGTGTTGAAAATTCTCTCCCCATACCCACTCCCACTTCAACATTAGTATTTATACATGAGCTACTTCCAATTTCATCCTCCTTTGTTACCATGTTGAACCCATGAGTTTACTTATGATAGAAACTTCGTGAGAAGTCATATGAATTTGTTTTCATTTTATGATAGTGCAAGATTCAGGCTTATCTTCACCCATTTTTAGAAAGCTACAGTTCAATTGTTGATTAGACTAAGTACCACACAAACTAAAATTCTATCTTCCTTGACAAATTTGTTGTTGTTCAATGATAGTTCCTTAGCTTCGATGTTAAGCAGCTCTTGAATATAGAACCACTTTCTTTTACAACAATTGTTAATTTCATATGGTGTTGATTCTATAACACTTTCGACCACTTCACCCGTAAAACAATAGCAATCCAATATATCTTTTATGTTAACCATGTCATTGACAGGATATGAATTTACAACTAAAACATAGATTGAAGTGTCATTTTGTTTATTATCTACATCTTCTTCAACTACCTTGGTAGATTTGTTGTTGTACGATGATAATTCCTCAACTTCGATGATTGGGCTAAGTCCAATCCAGCATCCTTCTAACTAATCTATGCCTTCATTTAAAAAAAAATCTTTTATCCAACACAGTCGCAATTTTCTCCAATATCAACTTTGTATGTTGGAGAAAAATGCATATGTTGATGCCAAAAATTGGAAAGGTAACAACCCTTTATGGGAAGCTCAGTTAATGGGGAGACCAATTGCGCTAAACTAAGTAACCTCCATATTTTTAAAGAAGTTGAATTCTTCTGTAATTGGGGGTTTGGAATGGGAAAAGGAAGCAAATAGATAAAAAAAATCTAACTAAGGCGATGTGCCAAGGAGTAGATATAGGCATGGTAAATATATCTATTAAGATTCGATTTAAGGGCCTGATCAATAATCTGCTATGTCCTAGAATGACATAAATTAAAGATAGAATCTTGAATAATTCATTCAATGACATAAAATAAATTTCATGCACATTCACTAAAAAGAGGAGTCAAGGACATGATCTAAACTAGCAAACTTGCATTAAAATCATAGAAGTTCTGCAAATGAATCATTCAAAACAATAATGGAACAGTATAAAGTTTATCAAATAGCTTAAGAAAACAGAAAGGCCAAACAAGGGAATAGTCTGTAAGTTCTTTTACACTAATCTAAAAATAGTAGAAAGGCCTGATGTCTTTTCTAAAAATTCTATTCTTCTCGGAATTCATTTTTTGAAGTAAGAAGTAGTATATATAGCCAACAATCCACCACCTGGCCAGCTTGTAACAAAAAAGATTCTATATCTTGAGCAATGATTTCCCTTGGTTGTTGTACAGAAAAGATTCAAGCCATGGCATGTAGTCGCTTCCCAACCAGATGCATCCCTTGAAAATGATGGCAGTGGTCTAGATACATCCCATGTTGACAAGTGTTGCCTCCCAGCAGAGGCAGTTAAAACACTCGTCAACATGTCGCATATCATTTTTCACTCCATCCTCTCCTTTAATATAAACTCCTACCGAAGGGACACGTGGTGGTAGTTCACAACCCATGTTTCATTCTCCCCTCCCTTTGTTGAAAGCTGACACTAGGAAGACATGTAGCAACAATGTTTACTATTGGTGCCAACTGTGGGGTTCGCCAAAATTTTATGCGAACGAGAGCTATGTAGCATGCGGGTGGAGCCTGATGAGAAAGTGAAGGGAGGAAATAATAAATAGCCCATGATGTAGACACGTGGCAACATGGTGGGAGCTAGTAGCGAAGTGAAGGAAGGAATCACTAGGAGGAGCATTGGGTAGACACGTGGAAGCCATTGACATAGTATAACAAAAGAAGGCTGATGAAAGGCTAAGGGAAACATTTTTACTATATGAGGCGCGGGCTGGTACTTAGCAAAACAAAAAAACCCAAAGGGAGTGTGAAATTTTTTTCATTCATAGCTTTTGGAAACTATCAAGGGTGTTTCCCCTGCAGAACGAGGAACCTAAAATTTTCTTTGGCTTGCAGACTAGAGCCCCATCCATAGGGCGACAGAGTCAGAGTTTAGAAAGAGCTTCCTGCAGAGGCAGTCGGTTGGCTTCAGATGGTCTCGATACGTTGCATAGATTCTCTTGCACTCCACTTAGGTCGAGTATTTCTTTATAAGGCACCACTGTAGGTAAATCAGCCCTAGAATCACATTGGAAGAGTAGCCGCACATTTAGATGAATGACACCTTCAATTTTTTCTGTAGTAGGAGGTTGGATGAAACTTTGGAAAGCAGTTGGGTCCTGCTTCTCTTCAATCTTCACCGCAATTTGCTCAGTTGTGGTGACTGACTCATCTTCAAGAAACGGAGATGGCATGCCCATCTTAGTTAGTTGGGAGAAATTTTCTCACATGCTATCCATAGTCTAGTTCAAAGTAGTTGTACATGCATTAGCACAAAGAATGGCCGAGTGGCAATGGATGAATTTGTTTGCTATCTTGGCAACAACCTTCCAATCCTTGATCCCTGCCTTAGCTAAGTTTTCATCAAAGGCCATGTATAGCTTACTTAGAAAAATTTTTGCCTCAAGAACCCTTTCCTCAATGAACTGCGGGACTTGCTCAATTGTTTCATGAGTCTCCCTACTTAATTTTGTCACCAATGACATGAATTGGAGCATTAGCTATAGTGTCAGGTAGAAGGTCTTGACCTTTTCCCAATATGAAATATATAGCTGCCGAGCCACTGGAATGAGGTTCAGCTGAGCAGCAGGGGCCTAGGGAGCACTCCTTAGAAGGAAAATTTCTACATCCTTTGAGCCGAATTCCTCTGTTAATTCCACAATCCTCTTGTTTACATATGCAAGTTGTTCCTCAATGTTACTTAGCTCTTTGGACTAGTTTTCCTCGGCTTGAATCTTGTTTGTTGATTCTGTTTCAAGAGAAAGCTTTGTCTCCTGAAGCTCCTTTTATAATTGGGCCTTTTGGGCCTCAAAATCGACATCCTTCTCTTGCATCTTTTGCTTGAATTGAGCATGCTACTATTCAAATTCTTTATTTTTTTGTTGCATCACCTGATCTGCCAAAGTTAACTGGTTCTGATAGTCTTGGCTCCTCTTCTGCAACACATCAACCAGTGTGGGGTCAATAGATTGGAACTTTGCAAGTTCCTCCCAGAGTCTATTCTACTCCACCTCTATTGCTTGCGCTCTTTTTGATAAGCACACAACGTCTAATTCCACCACCTTTTCCTTTGCTTGCAGGAACTCGACCCTATCCTTCACAAGTTTAAGCTCCTCTTCTTTCTTTTTTAGTTGCTAACCAAACTTGAGGAAGTTTGTGGTCACCACCCACTGCATTTCTTCCATGAGTTCAACCTTGTCCTGTGGCTGGGCTATGCTTAGATCCAATCCTATGGTGAACATGTAATCATTGGGATGTATCGATGATGTTTAGATGCATAGTTGTGAAATGGATCACATTTTGACCTTCATTGTAAATAGTGTACACTTTCAGCTCTGCCAACTTCTTGTCATCCTCTGCCTTTTTCTTTTGGATCCTAAGAGCTCGTGCTTCTTTTGTAACTTCACCTTGTGCAATAAATTAGGATGATGATTGAACTAGCCCACCTACAAAAGGTACACCGGGAGGTAGGGAGAAAGGGAATGTGAGGGTAGTGGTTCCAGATGCTTTCTTTTTTGGGAGATCAATTGTCTATGGGGAGAAATGAGGGACATGCCAAAACCAGATTTGTGAATCGGTGGGAGAACTCATCGGTTGTTGCGGTGATTGTGGGCTCATGGTGGACTCCAATTATTAGGTGAACAAGGTTGTGCTCGATATAGCAATAGTAGGAGGGGTGTCAAAAGCAACCACGGTTGAGGAAAGAGAGGCGAGAGAAAATTGGGCAATAGCGGAAGGTGTAAGGGTCCACAGAGGCGTTAAGATAAATGGCCTCGTATGGGAGAACTAGGACAAACCCCCCATTACCATAGAGGCAGATACAAAAAAGGAAGGGCCAACGCTTGTAGTGATGGGTGCTATAGAGACCACAGGGGCTACTAAAGATTGCGAAGTAGTAAAAGAAGGAGCAAATGTTACCTCTTGATTGGATGATTGCAGATCCTGGCTTGCCACAACCTCCTGGATTGCTGCAGGTGCTTGCAAAATTTCCACAACAATTGCTTTTGTGCCCTATTGTTTGGCAGATGAGGTGTCCACCACCTCTACGGTTTCCAATTGTTGCTGAGTTGTTCTCATTCTTGTGGTAGTCCAGGTGAGTGTCCATGAAGCTCTTGATAGGTTCAACCTTACATTTGAAACAAATCGGCTAGGCTGCTTCATTGCCTTTCTTTTTTGTTGAGCAGAGGCTGATGACACTTATGATTCTTGCTCCTTTCCTTTCCCGATAGGCTCTTTGGGCTCCTCATTAGAGTCATCTTCCTTGTCTGCACTCACATCAGAATCCATGTGTGCCTTATTCCACAATCTATCAAACTCCTCATCCAATGCCATGCTTCCATAAGCGGCCTCGGGTTTGCTGGTCTCTTCGCGGTATACCTAGAAATTTTTGATTTTCTCTTTGCTCCAACCTTCTATTCTTAACAAATTGTTCCAAAGATTGGTTCTTATTTTGTGCTTCTCATCATACACTACCGCGGGGAAGTAGAAATTGTGCCATGGCGACCTACTATCCTTGGTAGGAATGTGGATCAAATCAACTAGTAGATCATCTAGATCTTTCAATGGGTTCCTCCTCTTTTACCAGTAAGCCTACGGGCTGTGTGTTACCTTGAATAATTCATTCAACGTATCATTTTTGAGGTTGTAATCCCAGTTATCACAAATCATTACCAACCCCAGATGAGCCAGCTTATCTCCTAGTAGCTCATGTGTTTGTTTCTTGTTCATGTCCACTGTTTTGAAGGTTTGCAGGCAATCGAAGAATCCCTTCTTTTTGGCCTTCCCTCCGCAAAATTTGTAGTCAATAAGGGATACTTGCTGAAAATTTTTGAGGGCTAGAACCCGATTCGTGACACATACTAGAAGATGAAATGGTTCTCTAGTGAAACAACACATCCAAATGAATGTGAAATCCACTCCAAGAAACTAGTCACATTTGGGAGTGAATATCTGCATATATGTAGTCTACTCCTTGGTAAGCCGGTTGAAACCATCTTCCCCTTTCAAATCTTGCAAGATCAGAGTTAAGAAATAATCTGAAAATGCATAATAGTCATAGGTAGTAGAGAGGAGAGGAGTCCATATAGAAATCAACCTTCTTTTGCCCGACTCATCAAAAATAGACAACTTCATATATTTCTTAAAGAAATCAGGGTTTTGGTGCAAAAACATGTGAGCAAGGAAGGAAGGAAACCTGGACCTCTGTTGCATTAGGTAATCCATGATTTGTCCTAGCATCTCATCAACAAGGTATTCTACAAAATAATACCAGAAAAAGGTATGCTGCTTGCGGAACTGAAACCTTGAACCCAACTAAAATTCATTCACCTCCTTGTTGGTGTCCAAACTGCAAACAAATGCCAACATTGAGAATGCATCCCGCATGTTCACGAGGAAGGTGATGAGTAGAATTAGAATATTTGGTGGCTTTTGATGATCTTTCGTAGGCCTTTTGGTTTTTTTGTTATAAAATTCTCAAGCCTTTTTCATGCCTCTCCATATTGCCTCTCCCTTTGTTGGGTTGAATGACTCTACCTCTTCTAGTCTGGAGTTAGGGTTAGGGATGCCCAATGTATTCCAGATAGCTTCCAAGTAGATATTGACTTTTAATCTTTGGCCCTCTATGGTGCTAGTGTTCAGGTTGAAATGTTCAAAGGCCACATTGACTAGTTTTTGGAAATAATGAACAAAAGGGAGCATATATTGTGGAAGCTTGTTGTACCATAGCTTTTGCAATAATGACTTCAGGTCGGACCTTCATTCTTTCACAGGTTTCCTCCCTCAAATTATTTGGGTTTTTTTGCAAGGATGGGATCGTGAATATTATGCCAATCCACCTTGATTTGGCTCTGATCCTTGTAATTTTTGGACTTCTCCAGAACCCGCGTATGTACCCATTCTGGCTTCTCTGGTATACTGGGTGAAGCATAAGAAACATTTTCAAAGGAATATATGGCTGATGCTCTATGCATATCATCAAAGAAGCTAAGTGTTCCTTCTCCTTGGACCTCTATTCGTGCCTCTGTTTGAGAACTCCCTTCCATTTCTATTTGCTAGAGATTTTTACTTAACTCAAACTTTTTGCAATTTACTTCGGCTCTAGTTGCACTTAAAATTCTTTTGCTATGGGGAGCATTTTTTGAAAAGCATTCACAATACAAAATGTTTTGCATGTGATACTTAGCTATTTCCTTCTTAGGGTGGCCAATAACGCTCACCTACTTGCATTAAATTTAGCATGTACTGCCAGTTATTTTCCCATGCGAAGTGAATTACTTACCATTTTGAAATGAAAATAATTCATAATGACCCTTGGAAATGATGTACTCCGAGATGATTTTCTTGGAACTTGAGTTGACAATTTGAAGGTAGCTTAGGCATTTGTATGCCATGGCAATTAATATCCCGAATGAAATGCTTAAGCCAAAATATATAATAAGTGCCTGAAAAGATATGCATTCTTTTTTGGAGTTTGAGAAGCGCTTGTAGAATGACACCTCAACATTTGGCAGTATGGACTACCGCCGATGACTGCCACTAGCTTATGCTAATTAATTAGCTCATACTAATCCTTGCACGCAACAAATTATCGTACCTACAGATGCAACTGGGTGGGAAATTCGAGCAAGCCTTGGTGCAAATTTTGAAATGGTACTTGATTGACCTCATGCTTATGGTATGCAAATTACCATGTTCATCATGGCCATTTCTATAAATAGGTGCTTAGGCAATAGTGAAAATCACACTTAGCAATTTTTGTAGAATAGGTAATAGGTGATTGGCTTAGCATTCGGTGTTGGTAGTTTGCATAGTATTTGCATAGAGTTTAGACTTAGGTGATTTGCATAGGGATTTTTTTTGATAGTCATATAGAGCTTGTCACCATGAATACCCCAATTAGGTTGGTCTCATAAATCACAAATGACTTTTTTGGGCGACATTTTGACTAGGTGCCATAAGAGGATGACCAAAAATAAGCATTCCTTGGCCATCATAACCATGAAATGGGTTATGGGATGTGACTGCCTTGAATATGAAGATAAATACAGAGTTAACACTAATGTGTGCTCTCACTTTGTCGCGTTAATGCTCAATATCTAGATTCCCAAGCCACTTGTTCTCTACCTGGTAAAAGAGATCTTTCCAAAGAAATACGTGAACAACCTCAGAGAGGTGGTGGCAAATGCTGCATTTGGTGGAGGTATTCCAACTGTGAGCGACCTCTATAATTTCATTGAAGAAGATGCGATCGTACCGTGGTTGCTGTTCTTGAGCAGTTTTTGACTCCAGTCATAGGAAGAACATCGCTAGAGGGCTACCCATGCTTGTCACTTCCTCTTCCACCTATACAATGTGATTCCATTTTATGACATTGACTCGTACATTGACTTCAGGAACCTAGTGTTCCCTCCGCCACTTGCTATTAGTCCCCTGGAAGCTACTACTGTTGGCGCCCCTGCCGATGAAGAAATTGTGGACGTTGCCGTCAATGCCTCCATTGCTGGTGCACATGCCATGGACTAAAAATTTCCCTTTATGTTTCAAAAACTAAAGCCCGTTAGTCTATTTTTTGTATATATGCCTGGAAAAGGCTTTACAGTAATGTATAAGGAAGATATAGAAAAAAAAAAAAATATACTTTAAAAGCCTGAATTATGAGCCATTTTGATACTGTATTTAGCAAAGTATATAAATATAATGAAATATAGCTTTATATAATCATCTCGTCTCATTTTCCTTTTGATTATGCAATTTGGGTTCTCCTTTTCTGTTCCTGCATATATGTTTTTACTTCAATTTTGCATGTGAGTGTTGATTTTTTCTGCCCTTTTGAGATGCAAATTTGTTTTCCTTGCTCTTTGCACTAATGGGTTACTTGTTTCCGCTTCTCAAACCAAAGAATTAATTAAAAGACCGGCCAAAAAAATGAAAGGGAAAGAAAAAGAAAAATGCACTATCAACATATTTACATGGTACGATAACGTAAGCTTAATTAAATATTTTAATGTGAATTTCGTTGACTGGAATTCCCAGCGCTTCTTGCTCCATATTTTCTAACTCGAACAAATTGCGTTCTTTGCATCAAATTATTTTGAATAGGCCTTCCCAAAGGCTATAGAACTTTCTATGCTAACCTAGATTTGGAACCCTCTCATTAAATTTTAGCACTAGGTCCCCACATTTTAGACCCTAGTTAGACACTTTCTTGTCAAACCACCGTTTAACCACCTACTGGCAGTTAGTCATGGCTATTAAGGACTTTTCCCTCTTCTCTTACACTTCTAGCAACTCGGCCAGCCAAACCTCCATGGCCCTGTTTTGCTCTACCTCGAGAGATTTGTGCAATTGCAATGTTGGAATCTCCATGGAGATAGGCAATAGAACTTCCTTCCCATATACTAACTCATACGATGAAGTCTTGAGGACTTGCTTAGGAGTTATACGGTCTGCCCAGAGTGTCTCCCTAATATTTTTATGCCATTCCCGTTGGTGCTTTGACTTGATCTTTTTGATGAGTCAGACTAAATTTTTATTAGTCGACTCTGCTAGGACATTACCCTGTGGGTAGTAATTTGATGATGTTTTTAAGAATATGTTCTTCATGAGTGCGATTTGGCATACCTTAGAGCCTAGAAAGCTTTGGAATTATCGAAGATGATCATTTTAGGCGGGTCGAATCTTGTCACTAGTTCCTCAAGGAAGTCCACTATCTATGTCTCCATCGCATTCTTTAGCGACATGGCTTCAGTCCACCTAGTGAAGTAGTTCGTGGCCATTAGAATCCACTTGTGTCCAATGCTGAAGGCAGGGTTGATCATTCCAATGAAGTCAAGTCCCCATTACGCAAATGGTTCATAAACCACTATCAGATTGAGAGGGATCACAAAATTATTTCTTCCGGCAAAGAATTGGCATTCCTTACAAGCCTTTACCAGGGAGTATGAGTCGTTAAACAATGTGGGCCAAAAGTACTTGACGCAGATAATTTTGATGGTGGTGGTCTTTGCGATGAAATTCCCATCCACGATACTATTGTGGAAAGTGCTGAGAATCCTCTTAGCCTACTTTGTGGTGACACACCGCAATAGAATGCCATTGAAGTTCCTTTTGAACAAGATCCCTTCAATGAGCGCATATCCGTTGTTCTATAGGTGGTAGGATCTTCTCTTATGAGAAGGAAGGCTTGGTGAATATTTTACAGTATGCATAAATCTCACTCTTTTTTCCAGCCAGTAGCCTTTGGACTCTGACTCATTGATCAAAACTAGCTCTAGTTGCTCTTCTTCAGTTGCCATTTCTCCATCGTGTGCCAGATATTCGCACAATCCTCTTCCTTAGACGATCTTTGTAAGCTTGACCTCAATGTCATATTCAAGGATCTTGGTGATCCAATTTTCCATTTTCTTGGTGATTTCTCCTTCCATGATGTATTCACGCACACTGGAATGTGCGACATAAATGATCACCTTATTGCAAGAGATTAGGTGTCAGAACTTCTTGAGTCCCTTAACTCTTGTGAAGGCTTGTCTCTTGATGAAGTTGTAGTTCATCTCATATTCCTTTAGGGTTTGAGAGTGGAATGCTATTGGATGTTCTCCCTTTCCTTCATTATCTTTCTGAGTTAAGATAGTAGCAATGCTTGACTTGCTACTGAATACATACATTATGAAGTCCTTCGATAGGTCTGGATTGACCAATACAGGAGTCGAGGAAATAACATCCTTAACCTTTTGGAAGGCTTCTCTTACTTCTATAGTCCATTTGAATAATTGATCCTTTTTCAACATCAGGGTAATCAGTTTGATTATCCCTGCAAAATCTGAAATAAATTTTCTCACAAAATTTACCTTTCCCAAGAAGGATTGGATGCCCTTTTTGTTGACCGGTAGGGGAAGTTCTTTGATTGGTTTCACCCACTTGGGATCAATTGCAATTCCTTCTTTGGACACTACGTGTCCTAATAGCTTGCCTTGCAGCACTCTGAAAAACACATTTTTTCGGGTTTAGGGAGACCTCGAACTCTTTGCATTTTTTGAAAACCATCTCAAGGTGATAAAAATGATCATCCTTATGTTTGGAGAAAATAGTCAGATCATCCAAATAGATTAGGATAATCTTGTTAATCAATTCGCTAAAAGCAATGTCCATGGCCCACTGAAAAGTGGCTCCTACATTTGAAAGGCCGAAAGGAATTTTAGCATATGTGAACGTTCCCCACTCGGTAGTGAATGTCGTCTTGTATCGGTCCTCTTCTCTCACCCAGATCTTATTGTAACCGAAGAAGCCATCCAATAGAGAAAACATTTCCAAACTTGCCACTATCTACAGGATTGACTCCATAAAAGGTAGCAGGTAGTGGTCTTTTAGGGATGCTTTGTTTAGGTCCCGAAAGTCAACACATAGGCAGATATCTCCATTCTTCTTTCAGACTAGCACCAGATTGGATACCCACGTGTTGTGCTTGATCGAGAAGACAATCTAAGACTGAATTAGCTTTGTTAACTCTTGTGCCATCATAGCTTCGATCTTCGGGTTTACTAGCCTCTATTTTTGGTGGATTGGTTTTGCACCTTTCGTTAGCTCTATTGTATGCTAGATGATGTCGAGATCATAGCCCTTAAGGTCGTCATATGACCAAGAAACTAATCCTTGATACCTCTCACAAAAGTCAATAAGCCTTTCTTTATCATGATGCAAGACGTCTTTCCCAACTTTGAGCTTTCTCCCATCTCCGACCTGAAGGTTAGCATAGTTGCTTTTGTACACTACAAACTTCCTCTTATCATTTCTTGCATCATCACAATCGGAAAGGTTTTCGAGAGTGACAAGCCCCTTCTAAAGCTTATTAGATTTCAACTAGATGATTTGACCATCATAGGCCTCTACGATCTTTGGTTGGAGTTGATCGGAAAAATCTCCCGACTGTTGGATGAATGAGGCAATGTGCTCATCACTATCAAACACTTGCCAACTCTGATCATTATCTAGAATCACCATTCAGACTATCACTCATAGAGAGTGCTTGTTATGCATTAGGTCGGAGGCTGGTTCAAATTGAGATCCGATGATGGCCATGCAATCTGCATCATCATTTTGCTCCCTAGGCACTGTCTGAATGTTGAAGGCTTCAAATCCGTCAATCAGGTCCTAGACTTGATGTCTATAGGATCACATATGAACATTCTTCACAGTGGAAATTCTCCAGACTTGATTGACTACTATTTTGGAATCTTTGAACAACATCAATTACTTGATGCCCATCTACTCTGCAAGGCTTAAACCTTGCACTAGACCTTTGTATTCAACTTCATTGTTTGAACAAGCGAACTGGAAGTGGAAAGACCTCAATGTCTTTTGATTTTATGGGGATATCAAACATATCCTGGCTCTTGCACCCACTTTGCATCTCACTCCATCAAAGTGGAGCGTCCATAGCTCTAAAGCTTGATTACCTTTTGGTTGGACCTTCATGACCTTCAAAATCTCTTGTTCCTCATCAAAGATGACATAGGTTCCCAGCCCAATAGCATGATAGTTGCCGAAAGGGTCAACATCTATATATTTGGTTAAGAGAGTTTCTTCTTGATCAGTCTGATCCT
Organism: Sequoia sempervirens; assembly: GCA_007258455.2. Taxonomy (NCBI): domain Eukaryota; kingdom Viridiplantae; phylum Streptophyta; class Pinopsida; order Cupressales; family Cupressaceae; genus Sequoia; species Sequoia sempervirens. The sequence continues at coordinate 243,090 of VDFB02365567.1, forward strand.
TGGTTACTTTTTCATCTTCTAGCATTTTGGTACAACATGTCTCCTCTTTAGTGAAAGAGGTATGAGCAGCCTCAAAGTTGATCATGGCTTCATCAACCACATGCTTTGAATGCAGAGCTTCATACACTATTTTCATTTTAGCTCCATGCTTGGTCCTTAGGATCAAGTACGAACAGTCTAAAGAAATATACCCTCCTATCTTTGAAGTGAATTCTCAGGATAAGCAGAGATCAAACATAGGGGGAACATCTATGATCACAGTGTCTTGTAGAACTATGACACTAGGGAAAGAGAATAGAGTCAAGGGGAGTTCTTTGATGACACCTATGGTTTCGACTTTGTTCCCATCAAGTTGCATACCCCCCCTCTTCAAAGGTTCATAGCTAAGTCCCAAGGCTTTAGCTATTTGCTTTGGCATGACTGTAGTGCTGGCACTTGAGTCAATCATGGCATTGTGTAATAACTTCTCTCCCACAATGAGAGTTAGGAATAAGGGTTTCAGCTTTGGCTTATCTCTAACCTCGACAGGGGCTTCCTCTGTGCTATTTGTGAGAACTTTCACAGGAGGCGATTGATAAACAACCTTTCCTTTGAGCATTTTCTCTTTTGGTTCAATGATTAGATCCTCCTGGAGAGCCTTCTATAGCAATGTCTTCTGTTCTAGAATAGCTACGATATCTCACAGAGACACATTAGCAGATTATTTTTTTAATTGTTTCACCACATTGAATGATGGAATATTTGGAAGCTTCTGCTCCTTAGCTTTGGTTATAAAAATTTCCTTTTGCGGCGGACATTGCTGTACTACTGTGGAGGTGCTGGATATCTGGTCAGAAGCACTTTTGGGCTGTAGACTGACTATTTGCGGGATGACTAGTTCTCCCATGAATCTCCCCTTTGAGCGAGTGTTGTTGTCAGACTATACTTGTAGGGTTTTTGATGTGGATGCATTATTTGTGAACACTTCCTCTTCTTCTTCCATCCATGAGAAGAGTGTGATCAGAAGAAATATGTGTTTCTTGTTCCAAGGACATACCTTGCATTTGTCTAGTAAGCACCACATTTTCCAATTGCAGAGAGGCATATACATAACCTCCATGGTCTGATGTTGTGCCTTGGTTGCGCTGCTTCACCACCTTTTGTTGTAGATTGTTGCGCGAACAATTTTGAGGAATATGCAAGTCGCCACAAGGGAAACACCAGGGGTTGGTGTCATCAACTAGGTTGTTTTGCACCACAGTTAGTTCTCTTTTCGAGCTTGGGTTAGCACTTTACAACGAAGAAGGAACATATACTATTTGATTAGTTGTTGGTGTCTATGAACTTGTGCAGGCACCTCCTTGGGACTAGTTTTGTTGGTAAGAATACCTTCTGCCTTGATAATTCTGATAAGTTAACTTTAGATGTGTGGCTTGGTTTCACTTGATGACAATTATTTCATTGACGATGGTTTGCAACATTTCCTTGAATTCGCCAATCTCTTCCTTTGAAGAGCCGGATGTAGAAGCAATGTTCTGTGGCGCATTCAAATATATGTACATGGATTGGGGAGGTGCAAATGCACTGGTAGATGCTACTTCTGGAGCAAGAACTGATACTTCAGGGAATATAGGCATGGTGGTCTTTGGCGAAAACTTCCCAACATCTATCAGATTGTTCTTTGCTTTGATTACGAAGCTATATGTGTCCAGTAGCGTGGTTCTTCCCAGAGCCTAGATCATCATAAAAATATCAGGGTTGATAGATTTAAGGTAGAAGATGAATGCTAGCTTGGATGGCAAGTGGATTGTGGTTGGATTCTCTGCCAAGTTACATGGAACCGAGCATTGAAGTCAGTCATGGCTTCATGCGAGGCCCACTTTATGATTTCCAGCTAATGATATTGTGAAGACCTGTCTTCATCATTAGAAAACCTTTCATAGAAAGGGTCTCCAAGTTGATCCTAGGTACCGATAGTATTAGCCTACAGAGTGCGATACCAATCTAACACCTTACCCCTAAAAGAGGTTGCAAGTAGTCTTAACACCACGTTTTGTACAGTGATTCCATGCACCAAACACACATCCACCACATCTTGCAGATGTTTGGAGGGTGTCCTTGAGCCATCCTCGGTAAACTTAGGTATAGATTTTAAAGTAGAGACCGAGATAGGGGCCTAAATGGTGGGTGCTACTGGTGCTATGAGAGGACTTTTGATGTTCCATGCCACAATTTCTGTTAGCAATAGGCAACATGCCTAGACGAAGGGGTGGAGGAAGTGGGATGTTCACAAGTTGGGTTGAGGTCTGTACTGTTCCTAGTGGCAGTACTAGCAAATCAGGATTATTTGTTGTTTGGGACCTAGTAACAGGCTGATGGCTCATACACCTTTGAATTTAGATTTATTTAAGCAAGTCCCACTAGGCGTGCTAGAAAAAAGAAAACCATTGATGCCAAAAATTAGAAAAGTAAAAACCATTTATGGGAAACTCAGTTAATGGGGGGACCAATTGTGCTAAACTGAGTGACCTCTGAATTTTTAAAGAAGCTGACTTGTTCTATAATTGGGGGTGTGGAATGGGAAAAGGAAGTAGATATATAAAAAATAATCTAACTAAGGTGATGCGCCAAGGAGTAGATATAGGCATGGTAAATCTATCTATTAGGATTTGATTTAAGGGCTCGATTGTCATATCTCAACTTTGATACTGCTTGATTTTACTTTATATAGAACTACAATATGAGTGTGTGGTAGAATAAGTGTGTGATATTTGAATGAAAGAATAAATGAATGCCATTTTATTTTAGAGAAATGAAATGTGATGATTATTATTTAAATTCAAATGATGTAACATAGAGAATGATATATTAGAATGATGAATTGAATTTCTTGGATTTATATTTTTGGACACTAATCTATTAATGGGTGCCTAAATTTACATGAGATGCAGGTTTGTTGAAGACCAAGAGTGTGGTTGAGGTAGAGGAGGTTAGCCACTTGGCAGGGTTAAGTTGGAATGGATCCTCTCTCACACACACACCACTTAGTAACATATAAATTGCATTTAGGATGTTATCTAATTAATTATTTATATTGTTTTACTTTGCAATGTTTATTTAAATTAATTAGTGGTAAATTTAAAATGCATAGAAATAAAAGAATTAGTTTAGTATATTTTTAGTTGATGCTTTATTTGAGAATTAAGATGTTATTTATTTTATTAAATTGAGGATAATGTGTTGCATAGAAAACAAATCTTGCTTTCTTTTAAAATTAGATTTATTGGAAAACTTAGAATAAAATGGAAAATGGGAAGATTTTTGAAAACAAGTTGATAGAAAAAAAAAGAAGAAGAAAAATATGAGAAAAGATGATTAAAATTAGAAAACAAAAATAGAAAACAAAGCAAAATAAAGCTAGAAAAAGGAGGAAGAAAGTAATAAAAAGTTTATAAAACTCTTATTTTCAAAACAAGAGCATTCATTTTGAAAATTATTATTTTTCTGTTATCTTTTCTTTCTCTCTAAAAAAAAAAAAAGGATGCAAATCAAGAATAGTAGAAATGGACAGAAATTGGGAAAAGAAGAGGAATTGATCGAGAAAGGACAACAAAACCAGAAAACAATTTCATCAAGATAGCATTGGATACTAGGTTTTTGATCGATTATTCCATTGTAATTGTAATTTAGTTTGTGTAGACTAAAGGATTGTTTTTGTGTGCCTTGTGTGAAAGATTCAAATTCATGATAAAAATGGAATATATAGTTGAGAATATGCCATTGTTGCGAAACAAAATTCAATTAATTTTGTGTAAAAATTGTAAATCTTGACTATAGAAGTCTATATTTTTCTCAGTCTTCTAAAATTTGTCAGTATATGATATATTACATGCATAAATCATATTGATGCTTATTGATTTCATTTCCAGAGACACAATCAGATTTATTTCTACTCAAATTTCATCATATTATATATTTGTATATAGATTATACTGTGTTGTATAAAATATATACAAGTACATAATATAATTGTGATTACTTTTGGTAAATGAATGATGCATCAATGTCTTTTGGCTTGCATGGTTTTCACTGTATATATAAAAATATATGTTTGTAGCCTAAGCTATGAAGAAACCAGCACTATGGAGAGGACAATGACCTCTCCACAGGCCACAACCTGTGGAGAGGGTGCTACGATGAGCATTAAAGAGCAAATAAAAATAGAAGATAAACACACACAAGAATAAGACACAACACGAATTACGTGGTTCACCATAAATGGCTACATCCACGGGAAAGCAGGGAAAACTTGTATTATCAGTTGTCTAATACATGGACTGTATTCTTGTATTTATACAGAGTTAAGCTCTTCGAATACGAAGAGATTGGAGAATACGAACGGTCATGTGACCGTTGGGCTTCACATCCCAACAATCGCCCCCGTGAAGTCCAATCGGCACAGCCATGCACTGTGTCATTCCCTGCATTTCCATCTTCTCTTCACATCACAACCAGCCCATTGAAGATTTTAACTTAGCCAAACTTTGCACACGAACACAGCGAATCAGTATTCTCCATGCCAAATCGGATTTAACAACATCTCCTCTTACTAATTTCTCAGGCACAAACTTGCCCATCAAAACATTACTTTCTGCCGGTTCATAAAATACTCCTTCGTCATTCAGAGAGGAATCCTTAAACATATCAAAAACAGCAGAGAACGATGCGTGCTTCTTAAAGAAATTGTGGAGCTTGTCCAATATAACTGGCAGCGACGATTCAAATATAGACTGCATTGAAATTGTGCGTCCCATTTTAAACTGCCTGAAGCTTTGACCAAACTGCATGTGTTCTTCTAAAGCCTGCGCATTATCTCCAACAGGCAGCCTTTGATTTTGTAAATGCTGCGTATTATCTACCTCAAATCTATCACTCTCTGCCCCAAAAAACTCCTCATCGCTTACATGTGAAGATGATAAGTTGCTTGGATTAACAACCAGCTGCAACCGGTCACCCAGGGGTTTAAACGTAGAAAACGTTGGAGCCACAACAGTCGCTGTAAAACACTGAACAGGAACACACGGAGGACGTCCACCGCCTAACAGAACTGGCCTAAGATCTGTATATGATCTCAGTGAAACCCCTGAAGCCATACCTATTTGACAAGTTGCCAATTCAATTTTTTTCCAAACATTCCATTTTTTTATGGCAGCGAGGTATGTAATGTCCAGTTGATGTACCAAAGATAAAGAATCAGATTTGGATTCCTTCTCACTGTATTCACTCAAGCAAGGGTGCAGAATGTCACCACCATAGCTAGAGACGAACAAAGCTTCCCTTTCATGCATGCCTCCAATATCATTAAGGCCCATCTCCACTCGTCGATCAACATCCAGCTTTATCAGGTTTTGAACTGGCTCTGCATCAGAAAACCGATGCCTTTCTTCAACTTTTCCAAACATTTGCTGCGAATTACCAACACCTGGCAATTCCTTTTGCTGCGAGGAAGATGAATTTTCCTCGGACTGGGCAGAGTGAGAAGGGGTCACAGGAAATTGTGTCAAAACTTGCGATGAGGAAGAACTATTCTCTATATTGGAAACATATAGTTCCTTCACCATCCCTGCCACCGGAGGATCCACTATCGACTGCTTGTCTAGTGTCGGAGAAATTTGAGCTGTGTACTGCAAGTGCTCACCGCTCAGATCGTCTATCCTGCCATCCATATTATCGGCCACCGTTGCACTCTCAACCTCTCTGGCTTCACCTGCATGCAATTCTGCTTCAATAAATGGCATATCTTCATCCATTGGAGTGGCTTTTGCAACAAATTGTGCAACCAAGGGAGTTTCATCATCTCCATCAACGAAATTCCACATTCAACAATAGCCGCAACTGTTTCTTCACGAGGCACTACTTGTGCTTTTAACTTCTTACTTGTGGAATTGTGATCATAATTTCTCACTTTACGTTTCATGGAATTCCTCACTTCTTCTCGCTCCTCTGGAAGATCAAATGTGACCCTCTTCTTACCTTTCATAGATTTCGGCTTTGGAGATTGATTCCTTTTGTGCGAATTCTGAAGACCTTGCATGCCCATGTGACCAAGCCTCTTGAACCAAGGCTCTGTGTCACTATCCACCATTGCCTTCGCAGCTCCCACCTCATTGTGACTCTCCAGCACATATAAAGTGTTTAATTTGCTGCCTTCTGCAATCACTCGGGCTCCTTTTGTCACCTTCCATTGACTTAGTTCAAAAGTGACTCCATAGCCTTGAGAACTCAATTGCCCAACTGAAATTGAATTATGTTTCAGTTGAGGGACATACCTGACATCTCTTAACAACCAACTTTTCCCATTTGTTAGTTTCAACAAAACATCTCCTATGCCAACAATATCAAGAGATTTATTATCTGCAAGAAGGACCTTACCAAAAACACCATTTTGAAAGGTTTTGAAAAATTCCCTACATGAAGTAACATGAAACGAAGCTCCTGTATCTAGCACCCAAGCATTTGTTTCAATTTCCTCTTCAGTTAACAAAAGTACACTATCTTCCATATCTGCTTCTTGGCTCTAACCAAGCTCTGATACCAATTGATGAGCATTAAAGAGCAAATAAAAATAGAAGATAAACACACACAAGAATAAGACACAACACGAATTACGTGGTTCACCATAAATGGCTACATCCACGGGAAAGCAGGGAAAACTTGTATTATCAGTTGTCTAATACATGGACTGTATTCTTGTATTTATACAGAGTTAAGCTCTTCGAATACGAAGAGATTGGAGAATACGAACGGTCATGTGACCGTTGGGCTTCACATCCCAACACTACCCTCCCACAACGGTCGCACCCAAGAGGGGTTGGCATCTCTCTCCTTCCCATTTGGAAGGCTTTTGATTTCATATATTACTGGTTCACTTCGTAGGAATGATTTATTTTGGGCTTTTAACATCATGATATGCTTATGACATATAGTTTATTTTGACATATTTTTTTTTTCTATAGCCCATGTTTTAAATTCATAGATAATTTTGATTTGGCTTTCAAAATTATACAATCACTGTACATGCTAGGTGTGATTTTCACAAGGGAAAATTAGAGTCTAAAAATATATAAGTTAACATCTTTCTCTCCCTAGGCAGCGCTCCGATGGCCTCCTATAAAATCTTCCTTATTTTTGATACAAGTTCAAAACCTACAGGATATAGTTCAAAAAATCTTGTTTTATCATTACCTTCTGCGGCTGTATTGTATGAAAAGCTGAATATATAAATATATTTATTAACTTGGAAATCTTGTTTTATCATTACCTTCTGCACTTGTATTGTATAAAAGGCTGAATATATATATATACATATATATATTTATACATATATATATATATATATATATATATGTATATAAATATATGTGTAAATGAATATATATGCATACGTAAGTTTATATATGTGTTTGAAATTACAAGTGCATGTCTAAATCTATACATAATAAATTTGTATTTGCTGTTTCGATTGACAACATATTATGAGTTTTTATTTCTCTTTAAACGGATCTTTTCCTGAATCTATGTATCTATATATATATATATGTATAAGTATATACATATCTATCTATATATGTATATACATATATATATTTAATTTTTGAAAAGATATTTAAATATGATTTTAATGATATGCGTAATCTAAGTTTATTTTCTACCTTATAGACAATTTTTTCTGAATAATGTGTATATATTTATATATATACTATTATAAATATATATAAACATATACTCTTACGTTCATGTATATATTCTCTAAAGTTCAAATGATTTAAATTGGTTATGAGAATCATAAGTAATGAAATGGTTGGATTGTAACTGCATTGGAACAATTATTTATTAAATATTTCTTTGCCAATGAAATGAAAAACTTGGATAACATTTAGAGAACTTGATGATATTTCAAACTTGATAAAATTATGCTATATGTATTTCTTTTATGAAACCACTTCTGGGATAGGATGCTGAATGTGGGCTTCCAGAGATGATAGTTTTCCTTTTCAAAACTATCATTTATTCTTTTATTTTGCTTGGCCAAGCTAGATGCACCATTGAAATAGATGGATTAAAAAGCCTAGAATTATATATATATGTATCTTTGCCACATCCTAATAGTGAGTAATATGTCATTCTAGTGTTAGGAATTGCATATAGGCTATAGGCTTGCATCGAGAGTTCCCTCTTGCTTCTCCATTCCAGGTTGCTAGGCTCCTCATGCAGGGTCAGAGTTTTCTTTGAGCTAGGAAGAAATCCGGGGAAGTATTATGCTTCGTGGTTGGGCGGAAAAGGCGTCTGGACCCGCTCTTGGTCTTGGATTTGCGGAAGAAAAAATAGTGTCATGGAGGTCGAGCATCGAGGATTCCTCATCATATGGATACTTATACACATTTCTTGTATTACTTTGTATGGCTTGCATATCCAATTGTAAACTTAACTTTTGAACTTGAAGTAAATATTGATATGTATATTTGTAACATTGAAATAGATGTTTTGTAATATCACATTGGTGTAAACGATTGTAATTCAATATTGTAAAATTTCCTTAGAGCATTTCTTCATATATCTTATTTAATATACTTTGTTTCATTATCCATATTGGAAATGTGCTTTTCTTTTCAGATTACTATGTTTAGTAAGTGGGATTGACGTCCTTTACATTTGGTATCAGAGCCCTAGGTTCAACACTTCGGCCTCAAGACTTCTACGCTATAGGTTGCAATGTGAACCTGTTTGATGACCTAAATTTCTAGGTGCATCGCGTGATTTAGCACCCTATTTTGGGTCAAATATTCCTTTGATGGGTTGGAATCTTGATGATTCTTGGATGGTTCAGTTGGGAACCAAGAAGAAGAATAGGCATTGTATGACTATATTAGTTGAGAGAACTCTTTGCTCTAGTGGCATTTTCATAAGAATCCCCAACAAGAATAATGTCATGGTTTAAACAAGGATTAGAGATTGTATCTTACAAAAAAATGTTGAGATATTTTGATGTATATACCTGAGCCAAGATGGCTAAGACATGATGAAAACCTGTGAAGTGACAATGTAGGAATAGAGAAAAATTGTGAGAAAAGAGATCTCTCTTCAAGGACATAAAGGGTGAATGAATATGTTATAAAAAGAATAAGATATAAGATTGCTAGAGTAAAATAATGATGTTATGACAAGTAGAAAGAAAAATCAACTATAACCAATAATGGTTTAAACTTTAGATGATTCTTTAAGGAAGAAGAGAACCAAGAAGGATGTATTAAGGGTAAGGATGATTGTAATGATAATGGTATTTGATTATGAGAAAGTTGATTTTTAGGAAATGCCTTTTCTTTCCTAATAAGGATGTGTGTATGATCCATGTGATCTTTAGTGAATGCAAGTTATGCTGCCTTAAGGGTCTTTGATATGGACCTAGGACATAAGTTGCTCAGATAAGTTATCATGGTTAGCCTTATTTACAAGGTAGGAGTTTTTTATATTGTGAGACCTTATGAGTCCTGTATGCTAGATTTATATAAATGATTTTTTTTTATATATCTGGACTTGTGTGAGTAATGCATCGTGTGAGTTATGCACTTTGCATATATTGTACGAGTAATGCACTCTTGATTGATTTATATTTGGTGCGAGTAAGGTACTTACGATTGTTTTATAGTTGGTGTGGGTAATGCACTCAAGCTTGTTCCTGTATTATGTTAGTGATTGTATACTTATCTTGTGCAAGTGACACTTGAATAATTATTGTTTCCACATCTCGTGTATGTGTGTTGTATGCTTAAGTAAATTATTGTCTCCATGTGAGTGATGCAGCTTGAGACAGTTCTCGTACTTTGTACGAATGAGAATTTCATGTAATTATTGTGTGAATGTTGTATTAATGTGTTATCCATATGAGTGGTGTATTCCTATAAAGTGGGAATTAGTAATTGCTCTTTGTTGTGAGAATGAAGTGTTTATATGCCTTGGGTTGTGGATGTTCGCTAGTGTATGACTATGTGTGTCATTGCATAGAGATTGAAATTTCCTTGAATGGGATGCAATTTTTGTTGTTGGCATCTTCAATGATGTTGGATGGTGAAGTAGAATGGATCTCATGTTTTGTGTGACTGATTCTTAGATGACTCATTGTTCGCCATGATTGAATGTGTTCTCTTACTTACCTTGGATTTTGGAATCCAAGTATAGTTTACTATTGTACTCCCTCTCTTGTGACTAGAGTTAGTCACATAGTTCATGTGTTATGTAACTTGTAAAATTTGATATTTTAATTCTATTTTATTGAATTTGATTAATTTACTAAATGTTGTAAAGGCCAGCATTGATTTTTTATTTGTGTTTGTAAGTATAGCCATCAGTTTTTGATACTTATCTATCTTGTGACCATTATGGTCATGTGCAAATTATTGTTGAAATTGTGCACATTTTATGCCTTATTGTTGAAATTGAATTTTACTTTTTCCATGGTTTGATTTGTTTTCTAATGGTGGCTATGCTTGAATGTTTTAAACTACTGGTCAAGTTTCATGTTATGTGCTCTATCGTGTCCATGATGGGCCTCTGATAGATTGTATGAGGGAGTAGAATATGGAGAATATACTAGATCTTGGTGTGTATGATGTTAGAATTGATAGATTGAAATTCCTTGATTCGTTGTTAGATGTAAGTGTTTAGTACATGAAATGTCAAGAAAGTTTGGAAAACACTGGTGTTGCTATGGATCAATTGATTTGAATATTTTTCTAATTATTATTTGTGGGTGTCATGTCTAGATAGTAAAAAAGATGTGAAATGGAATTTGAGAACATGCTTAAAGGTTGACTCCTAATTATGTATATCCCATGAGTTATGAGAGAACTTGTTTTTGTATATGATGAAATAATAGGTACTGGTAGGAGGAATGTTAGTTGAGAAAGAAAAGTAGTTGTGTAGCAAACTTCAGTTAAAGATGGATAAAATAGAGAAGTAAGGATGAAAAAAAAAATTCTAAAGGATAAATGTAAGACATAGGAAGGAAAATTCCTCATAATTGTGTAAAGAATAGAATGTGGAATGTTGTAGTAACACAAAATTTGAATGGAAGAATGAAAGACTAATGACAAGATAATAATACAAGGAGTTGAAGGTGAGAAGAAACCCTTGGGACAAGAATATTTGTGTGGAAATGAGAGGAAAAGATAAGATTGAAAGAGTTGATTGAAGTTTGACAGATACAGTGTATTGCTAAAAAAAAAAAATGGATAAAAAAAGGTGTTGTAGAACTAAAAATGGCTAAGGAAGTTACTGGAAGGTGTTCTAAACTAGAATCAACCAATAGATGGTAAAGGAAGTAAAACCACAAGATAGAGAAGATGAATAATGAAGTATAATTCAAAATGAGATGAAGATATGATTCAAATTCAAATTGGGCATTAAACATAAAGAAGAGATAGTTCAATAAATGAAGATACATATGTAGATAATGATGGAAATGGGAAAAGTACAAGAAGGTAAAAGTCAAGATACATGGAAAGTTCAAAAATCTGAATTATCAAAGGAATGGATTGCAAGTGTCCTAGTCTTAGAAGAGTCGGTATGCATGATGGTTGGTTTGGACCTAGTTGGTGCACCTTTGGAATTTGTCTTGTTATTTTGTAACCTCAACCTAGTGATGGTTGGGAGGTAAGATCTTTTGAAAATATGTAGTGTTTTGTAAAAATTTGAGATGCTCATTTTCATGCTTTGAGTAGCATTGATGGATTATGATTTAGGCATCGTCTAGTGGGCATCAAGAGTGTGATTAAGTTTGTATGCTTGAATATTGTGATGTTATTCCTTTATGCTTTGGAAAAAGGAGCCATATGTTACTTGGATGTAATTGGATGGTAGTAGTACCATGTGTTGTTAAGTGTATAAGTAGATGTACCGTGTATGTGGTGTGCATGATTGACATACTTAGTAGGCAGGGGTGGTGCTAGTGAAACCACCAAAATTTTTAGAAAGATGCAACGTTAAGTTGCAGAAACAAAATGTTGTGCATTATAATGTCCAATGGGATGAGTATTCGGTGGGAAGAGCCACCTAGGTGAATGCAGAGGATATTGATAGATCCTCTCCGCATTTGATATTCTAGCATACTTATTCTTTATGCTTATTATGAATTTTATATATCTTGGATGTTTAAGACTCTATTATGTAGATGTTTGTGATAAAGACATCGAGATGATGTCTCTTCCAAGTGGGGAAGGATGCCATGTCTCAAATTTGATACTGCTTGATTTTACTTTATATAGAACTGCAATATGAGTGTGTGGTAGAATAAGTGTGTGATATTTGAATGAAAGAATAAATGAATGCTATTTTATTTTAGAAAAATGAAATACGATGATTATTATTTAAATTCAAATGATGTAACGTAGAGAATGATATATTAGAATGATGAATTGAATTTCTTGGATTTATATTTTTGGACACTAATCTATTAATGGGCGCCCGAGTTTACATAAGAAGCAGGTTTGTCGAAGACCAAGAATGTGGTTGAGGTAGAGGAGGTTAGCCACTTGGTAGGTTTAAGTTGGAATGGATCCTCTAGTACACACACACCACTTAGTAACATATAAATTGCATTTAGGATGTTATTTAATTAATTATTTATATTGTTTTACTTTGCAATGTTTATTTAAATTAATTAGTTGTAAATTTAAAATGCATAAAAATAAAAGAATTAGTTTAGTATATTTTTAGTTGATGCTTTATTTGAGAATTAAGATGTTATTTATTTTATTAAATTGAGGATAATGTGTTGCATAAAAAAAATCTTGCTTTCTTTTAAAATTAGATTTATTGGAAAACTTAGAATAAAATGGAAAATGGGAAGATTTTTGAAAACAAGCTGATATATAGAAAAGCAAAAAAAAAAGAAAAATATGAGAAAAGATGATTAAAATTAAAAAAAAATAGAAAACAAAGCAAAATAAAGATGGAAAAAGGAGGAAGAAAGTAATAAAAAGTTTATAAAACTCTTATTTTCAAAACAAGAGCATTCATTCTGAAAATTATTATTTTTCTGTTATCTTTCTTCTTTCTCTCTAAAAAAAAAGAAAGGATGCAAAACAAGAATAGTAGAAATGGACAAAAATTGGGAAAAGAAGTGGAATTGATCGGGAAAGGACAAGAATCGGAAAAAAAATTCATCAAGATAGCATTGGATACCAGGTTTTATTAAATTATTCCATTGTAATTGTAATTTAGTTGTGTAGATTAAAGGATTGTTTATGTGTGCCTTGTGTGAAAGATTCAAATTCATGATAATAGGGTATGTGCATGATCATCATGGAAAAAATAGGCCCTTAAGTGGCAAAAAAATAGAAAAATCAAAGTTAGGCAACTTAACGTAAAAAAATGAATAAGTTATATGTATTTTTTCAAAAATATGTAAGAATATAATCTATAGAAAATTGAATGTAGTTTCTAAACTACTAGGTATTCTTTTCTTTTAAAAAAAACTATTTGGTGAAAATTTGAAATTTCAATGTAGTGGTACTTAAATTTCAGGGAAAAAATAAGTAGGTGTTTGTCTGACCACCCTAGCCACAATAAACTGATAATATTTTTTTATAAGATTTTAGATATAAGTAGAGGACTCATGCCCTGATGTGATGCATATTTTTGTAATTTTTTTCCAAGTAAATAATTAATTATGAATTTTTTATTACAAATTTTTAAAAAAAAAAAAATTGTATGTCTGACCACCTTAACTTGGTCGGAACTTCATGAAATTCAATTTTTTTTTAATCCTATGGTATGCTAAGAATAAAATGTGATACCATTTGAAAGCTATAGATTTTTTCCAATCAACCTATCAATCAGGACTTTAGTGTAATTTGAATAAAAAATGAATAATAATTACTTATTAAATTCAAAGTAAAGCATAATTTATATTGGTGGAAAGCTGAAAATCTCCTTTAAAAACCCTTTTCGTTTCATCAATTTTGGTAAAAAAATAGTCGTAGCCACATACCAATCATATTGCCACTTTTTGGCCCATCATGATCCTGCACATACCCAACAATGGAATATATAGTTGAGAATATGCCATTGTTGTGAAACAAAATTCAATTAATTTTTGTGTAAAAATTGTAAATCCTGACTGTAGAAGTCTATATTTTTCTTAGTCTTCTAAAATTTGTCAGTATATAATATATTACATGCATAGATCATATTGATGCTTATCAATTTCATTTCTAGAGACACAATCAGATTTATTTCTACTCAAATTTCATCATATTATATATTTGTATATAGATTATACTATGTTGTATAAAATATATACAAGTACATAATATAATTGTGATTACTTTTGGAAAACGAATGATGCATCAATGTCTTTTGGCTTGCATGGTTTTCACTATATATATATATATATAAAGCTCTATTTGCAGCCTAAGCTGTGGAGAGGACAACAACCTCTCCAGAGTCCACAACCTGTGGAGAGGGCGCTACCCTCCCACAGTAGCCACGCCCAAGAGGGGTTGGCGTCTCTCTTCTTCCCATTTGGAAGGCTTTTGATTTCATATATTACCGGTTCACTTTATCGAATGATTTATTTTGGGCTTTTAACATCATGATCTACTTATGACATATAGTTTATTTTGATGTATTTTTTTTTCTATAGCCCACATTTTAAATTCATAGATAATTTTGATTTGGCTTTCAAAATTATACAATCATTGTACATGCCAGGTGCAATTTTCACAAGGGAAAATTAGAGTATGAAAATATATAAGTTAACATCTTTCTCTCCCCAGGTAGCGCTTCGATGGCCTCCTATAAACTCTTCCTTATTTTTGATACAAGTTCAAAACTTGTAGGATATAGTTTGGAAAATCTCGTTTTATCATTACCTTCTGCACCTGTATTGTATGAAAGGATGAATATATAAATATATTTATTAACTTGGAAATCTCGTTTTATCATTACCTTCTGTGCCTGTATTATATGAAAGGCTGAATATATATATATATATAAATATAAATATATATATGTGTAAATGAATATATATGCATACACAAATTTATATATGTGTCTGAAATTACAATTGCATGTCTAAATCTGTACATAATAAATCTGTATTTACTATTTCGATTGACAATATATTCTGAGTTCTTATTTCTCTTTAAATGGATCTTTTCCTGAATCTATGTATCTATATATATATGTATGAGTATATACATATCTATACATATATGTAGATACATACATACATACATATATATATATATATATATATATATATATATATAATTTTTGAAAAGATATTTAAATATGATTTTAATGATATGCATAATCTGAGTTTATTTTCTGCCTTATAGACAATTTTTCTGAATAATGTGTATATATATAAACATATATTCTTACGTTCATGTATATATATTCTAAAGAAATGATTTAAATCCGTTATGAGAATCATAAGTAATGAAATGGTTGGATTGTAACTGCATTGGAACAATTATTTATTGGATATTTCTTTTCCAATGAAATGAAAAACTTGTATAACATTTAGAGAACTTGATGATATTTCAAACTTGAGAAAATTATGCTATATGTATTTCTTTTATGAAACCACCTCCAAGACAGGATGTCGAATGTGGATGTCTAGAGACGATAGTTTTCCTTTTCAAAACTATCATTTATTCTTTTCTTTTGCTTGGCGAAGCTAGATGCACCATTGAACATATGGATTAAAAAGCGTAGAATTATATATATGTGTGTCTCTGCCACATCCTAATAGCGAGTAATAAGTCATTCTATTGTTAGGAATTGCATATAGGCTATAGTATTGCATTGAGAGTTCCCTCCTGCTTCTCTGTTCTAGGTTGCTAGGCTCCTCGTGTAGGGTCAAAGTTTTCTTCGAGCTAGGAAGAAATCCGAGGAAGTATTATGCTTCGTGGTTGGGCGGAAAAGGTGCCTGGACCCACTCTTGGTCTTGGCTTTGTGGAAGACAAATCAATGTCATGGAGGTCGAGCATTGAGGATTCCTCATCATATGGATACTTATACACATTTCTTGTATTACTTTGTATGGCTTGCATAGCCAATTGTAAAACTTGTGAACTTGAAGTAAATATTGATCTATGTATATTTGTAACATTGAAATAGATGTTTTGTATTATCACATTGGTGTAAATGATTGTAATTCGATATTGTAATTGCCTTAGAAAATTTCTTCATATATCTTATTTAATATACTTTGTTTCATTATCCGTATTGGAAATGTGCTTTGTTTTTCGGATTACTATGTTTAGTAAGTGGGATTGATGTCCTTTACACCAATCAACAATCTGCTATGTCCTAGAATGACATAAATTAAAGATAGAAGCCTGTAGAATTCATTCAATGAAATAAAATATTTTTCATGCACATTCACTGAAAAGAGGAGTCAAGGACATGATCTAAACCAGAAAACTTGTATTAAAATAATAGAAGTTCTGAAAATGAATCATTCAAAACAATAATGGCATAGTATAAAGTTTATCAAATAGCTTAAGAAAACATAAAGGCCGAACAAGGGAATAGTCTGCAAGTTATTTTACAATAATCTAAAAATAGTAGAAAGGCCTGATGTCTTTTATAAAAAAATTGTATCTTCTCGAAACTCATTTTCTGACGTAAGAAGCAGTATATATATAGCCAACAATCCATCGCTTGGCCAACTTGTAACATAAAAGATTCTATATCTTGAGCAATGATTTCCCTCGGCCGTTGTAACAAAAGATTCGGGCCATGACATGTAGTCGCTTCCCAGCTAGATGCATCCCCTGCAAATGATGGCAGTGGTCCAGAAACATCCCGTGCTGACAAGTGTTGCCTCCCAGCAGAGGCAGTTAGAACACACGACAACATGTCACATATCGTTGTTTGCTCCATCCTCTCCTTTAATATAAACTCTTGCCAAAGGGACACGTGGTGGTAGTTCATAGCCTATGTCTCATTCTCTCTTGCCTTTGTTGAAAGCTCATGTTAGGATACACGTAGTAGAAATGTTTACTATCGGTGCTGATTGTGGGGTTTGCCAAAAGTTTATGTGAACGGGAGCTACGTGGCATGTGGGTGGAGCCCGACGAGAAAGTGAAGGGAAGCAACAATAAATAGCCCACGGTGTAGACACATGGCAGCATGGGGGGAGCCGGTAGCAAAGCGAATGAAGGAATCACTAGGAGGAGCACTAGGCAGACACGTGGAAGCCACCAATAGAGTATAGAAAAAGAAGGCTGATGAAAGGCTAAGAGCACATGTTTACTATATGAGGCGTGGGCTGGTACTTAGCAAAACAAAATCACCCAAAGGAAGCTCGAAGAATTTTACATTCACAGTATACATGTTTTGTTTCATAAAAATGTGTACGTGTTTTGTCTCCATAAAATGTGTATGCCTTTTGTTTTCATAAAAACACATACGCATTTTTATTTCATAAAAATGCATGCACATTTTGTGAACTCAAATAACACACCCATGTTATGGCTCAAAAAATTTGAGCCATAAAAATGAGTGCGTTATTTGAATTTCTTCAAAACACGAGCGTGTTTTGCTCATTTTTGGGAATTTGGACACTTTTTATGCCCCATCTTGATGCATGTTCCCACCATCCAATTTGGTATATATTCATCTTGGCTACATATATCCTCATATCGATAAACACAAAAAGACCCACAATTTTGATATAAGTGAGGTAGACATCAAGGCCTAGAAGACCTGCCCACATAACCCTATGTTAGAGGCCTATTGTTTTGTATAAGGGTTTGAGTCAACAAGCTAATAGACTCTAAGGCCTCCACCTCAATACCCTCCACAACAGAAGGAATAGTGATGTACTCAAAGTCTAATATAGAAAGGGGTTTCAATGTCTTGTTTTAGGCACATTGTGCCCCCACTTTGTCTTATGCAGAGCCCCCACCTCTACCTTGGAACTCCTGCATATCAAAATAATTAGGGATCTCATTGACAAAAAACTTGCAATAGAGTTTTCTCAAAAAATATTGTAGGACCTCATTCTTATTGCATGGAAGATGATAAAAAACCATCTGCCACCCATGCCAAAAGTTATTCCTTATCCCTTGGTGGTGGCACCAATGGATAGGGAACCTCTTGCAAGAACCATGTAATGGTGCATTGTTTTTTGGGTTGGTGAACAATGTACATAAGCCAAATTTCAATTTTTTTGTTTAATTTGGTCATAAGACAATTTATTTGCATAAAATTATCTTTGTTCATTTCTCTTGTTTGACCAAGTGTTTATTTGGCCACTCATGGATACAATGTGAGACATGATGGATTCTAGTGAGGTTGCTAGGGTAGACCTATGGGAGTTGCTTTTTCCTAGATATCTCAACCTTTTAATTATTGCCTCAAGCTCTCTCTTATCATTCTCCATTTGACCTATTATATTTTCTTGAGTCCTTGGAAGATGATGAGGTATTGATAGAGGGGTTTTTTGTGTTATTCTTTAGTAAGTTTTTGATGAGGAGGTGAATCAAGGTTTTCATCAATAGGGGGTGCATTATCAACTCTTAAAAATTAAAAAAATTACTCAAAAAACTAATTCAATCTATCTATTTAATCAAATATGTACACTAGAAAACTAAAAAAAATTATGTCTTTAATCTCGGCAATGTCATGGCAATATTTTGGTGGTGATTTGGTGGGAAAATAGCATTTAAATACCTCTACCACAACGTGAGCATGCTTCAAACCAGTTGTAGACTATGACTTGACTGAGGGAAAGAATGAAAATGAATTTTTGATATTATTTTTTGTTTTTATCATCAACAACCATAATACACTCACATTTTATTCTTTAGGGGGCCAAAAAGTGGGGTGGCCACTTTTTGGTCCCCCATCTCTATGCACTTACACAACATTATTTTACAAACATTTAATGACTAAAAATACTCAAATTTACCTCAATATAAGATGTATGGCCACTCTAACTAGCATTTTTTAATGTCAAAGGCCCAAATTTAACTTATTCAACATCTAATGTGAATTTTAAGATTACCATTTATATAAGGTTAAATTATTCAAATGTACCATATTTATTTTTCTTTACTGTTACACACCTGTGGACTTGAAATTTTCATATAAGAGGGTGGTGGAGGGACGCAAACATAGGGTGAACACTCTGACCTTAAAATTTTATTACAATCAATCTAGTAATTTATTTAAATTTATGTTGTAAAATATAATACATGATAAATTGAATTTGACCTTGTTCAAATTTACCTATCTATCAATGTCAAATGCTTTATGTAGTAGCTAATATGTCATGAAAATTTGATCCAATATGGGTTTCTCCTATTGCTAGCCATGTGCATCCTAATCATCCTTAGACCCATAAGCACATTTAGAGACTCATAATTTTGACATAAGTGAGGTGAAGGTTGAGACTTGGAAGACTTGTCTACATCATCCTATGATAGAAGCAGGTAATGTGTTGTAAAAAGGTATGAGTGAGCGAGATAATGGACTATAGGGACTCGACCTCAACCCCCTTCTTCACAACAAAAGGGATAGAGACATCCTCAAACTCTAGTTTAGAAAGATTTCTTTATTTCTTGTTTTGAGCATGTTGTGTCCCCACTCTATCATGTGTTAAGATCCCACCTCTATAGTGGAAATCCTGCATGTCAAAGTAATTTGGGATCTCATTGAGGAAAAACTCACAATAGAGCTTCCTAAAAAAGTATTGTGGGACCTCATTTTTATTGCATGGAGGATGACCAAAAACCATCCACCACCTATCCCAAAAATTATTTATTATCCCTTGGTGGTGGCACCAATGGATAGAGAACCTCCTGCAAGTGTCGTGTATGGGTGCTTTAGCCCATGGGCCAGTGAGCAACACACACAAGTCATATTTCCATTTTTTTTTCTTTGATTTTCTTATAAGATATTTTTTCTACATAAAATTGTCTTTGTTCTTCTATCTTGTTTGACTAAGTGTTGATTTTACCACTCACAAATACTATTTGAGAGATAATCGATTCTAGTGAACTAGTGAGGGTAGACTTATGGGAGTTATTTCTTGATGGATCTCTCAACCTTCCAATTATTGCCTCACGTTGTCTTTTATTATTTTCTATTTTCCCTAATATATTTTCTTGCATCCTAGGAGGATGTCAAGACAATGTGGGAGAATTTTTTTGTGGTTGTTCTTCAATAGGGTTTTCATCAACCGGTGATGCATTTTAATTCTTGGAAATTAAATAAAAACAAGTCAATTTTTTTTTCAATCTATATATTTAATTGAATTTTTACACCAAAAAACTAAAAAAACTTACCTCTTGAACCTTGGCGATATTGTGGCAGAATTTTGGCAATGATTTGGCATAGAAATTGGTGATGAATGAGCTATTGAAAAATATGAGTGCACTCTAAAAGGTTGTAGAATAGGTTTTTTTGTTGAGAGGCGGAGTTCAAATGAGTTTGGCTTCTTTCATTTTTCTATTTAAAGAAAAACAAAACATAAGTGCATTATAATGCACTTGCATTATGTTCAATAGGGGGTCACAAAGTTCAATGTGGCCACTTTTCGTCCCCCATATTTTTGTACTTACCCTCTTGTTAGGGGTGTTTAATCCCTTAACATTTGAAATTCCCATATTCATTACTATCTAAAGGCTCCTAAGTATTACATCCATTATATATTATCAAGTGATTTTTAAGTGAAACTTGACCACTAGATAAAGCTAATTCCTCCCTTTTTTTCTTATTTATTTTTTGATCCTTCTTCTTCCCCAAAACCGTATTTGGCTTAAAAATATTAGAGGGTTATTGGATTAGAAATCTGGCCTCTACAATCCCAATATCATCATCTTTACCCATTTCAAACTCATACAATCACTTTGAATCATCCAGTTCATTGATGTCTTCCCCTACTATTGCATAACTTCAAAAGGCACAATAGCTAAATTGACCTTGAATAATTATTTTTATTTATTAGAATATTAATAGCTATGGATATGTATAATATTAGGAGCATGAATATTTCATAAGACCACGTCAGGCATATTAATTACTTTTGATAAGATAGACATATTAATTGTTAAACTTATGAGATTATATAGAAATTTAATAAATAGTAAATAGTTGTCCAAAGGTCTCACTAAGATAATGCTTGTGAAGATTAATCAGACATCTAAGAAAATCTTACAAAAAATTACATAAATAGATTTGTGCTCATTACTCACCGACCCACACATAAATAAAAATATTGAACTCAATGCGAAGAGGTTTTCTATCCATTGGTGCCATCACCAAGGGATCAGGAACTTATTTTGGGATAGGTGGTATACATGGTTTTTGATTACCCACCATGCAACAATTGCGAAGTCCCACAATATTTCCTAAGGAAACTATACTGTGAGTTCATCCTAAAAAAAATACTGAATTATTTTGATATGAGTGACTTCTAGGGGAGAGGTGGGGGGCTAGCTCAAGATAGACCCAGTGCATGGCAAGATCCTAGGTGACAAGTGAGATGAGCTCTCGCTAGGCCAGATCATGAACACATTGTCATCCCTTCCATCACGAAGGAGAGTGCTGGGGTAGACACTTTGTAGGCTATCATCTCTTTGACCCAGAGTGTCATCCAACATGCCAGTCCTATACTACAGTGCCATCTAGTGGAGTCTTCGAGTGTAGGCTTCCAACCCACTCATGTCAGGCTTGCGGGGTGACTTGTTCATATCCCCAATCGACACTTAGGAGGATGCTACGTAGGATACTTCTGCAACTATGGAGATGGTGAGGGTAGCTGATATTTTGAATGAGGCTTATGACATTGATACTTAGGTAAATGCTAGCATGTTCATTGAATTTAATTTATTAAATTTCAATTTTGAAATGCAAGATTAACTAATTTAGTTTTATGATTTTAATAAAATTTTAGGGTCACAGTGTTGATACTGGATACACTGGCCTTACACTTGCTTATCACTCCACTGCATTTACCGTTGAGGTATGTAACTAGTAAACAATTATAAATAAATATTACGTCTTAATAGCATTGTTATATGAATGGTATTCTAATATCTGATTTTGGATGTTGAATAGGCTAATATTGGAGGTTTTATGGGAACACCTCTGAGTGCTAGTGGAGTTAGACAAGCCTACACACATGTAATAGAATAAAGAGTTTAACTAATGAATTGTACTTAATAGATTTGTGTAGCTTATATTCATATTGTTGATTACATTGCATTGCACATCTTTCAAACTCAAAGCATTACTTCACATTCCATAACTAATAACTAGATGTTGATAGATGACAAAATTTCAAAGTTAAAACTAGGAGTGGCTGCCAATTGCATTTTCTTGTCATGGCATTCCGTGAGACCACTTTTTATTGAGGCATCTTTTCAAACAATTCACTGCCTTGTTTATGCCATGGATTCTTGGAAGAAATATATGAAAGAATAATAGTAAGCAATAGCATAGATAAGGCAATGAGTTGTTTGAAAAATTCCTCCAAGAAATGTGGTCTCATGGTGATGTCCATCACCATGAGACCTAATTTCTTTGAGGCATTTTTTCAAACAAATCACTACCTTTTCTATGCTACCACATTTTCCATACATGTCTACCAAAGCATATTATCAAATAGTTCACTTCCTTGCTGCTATGGCTAAAATCCTAAAAAAAGGTGCTTTCCAACAAACAATGGGTTCTTGGAAAAGAATCTATCAAATAATAATAGTAAACAATAACATAGAAAAGGAAATGAGTAGTTTGAAAAATGATGGTCTCATGGTGATGGAATTCCATTCCATCACCATGAGACCACATTTCTTAGAGGCATTTTTTCAAATAGCTCATCGCCTTTTCTATGCTACCACATTTTCCATACATGTCTACCAAAGCATTTTATCAAAATACTTGAACTTCCTTGTTGCTATGGCTAAAAGCCTAAAAAGGTGCTTTCCAACAAACTATGGATGCTTGGAAAAAATCAATAAAAGCATAATAGTAAGCAATAACATAGAAAAGGTAGTGAGTAGTTTTAAAAAATTCCTCAAAGAAATGAGATCTCATGGTGATGGAATGTCATTCCGTCACCATGAGACCACATTTCCTTGAGGCATTTTTTGAAACATCTCACCGCCTTTTCTATGCTACCACATTTTCCATACATGTCTACCAAAGCATTTAATCAATATACTCACTTCTTTGCTGCTATGGCTAAAAGCATAAATTAGGTGATTTCCAACAAAATATGGATGTTTGGAAAAAAAGTATCAAAGCATAAAGTAAGCAATAACATAGACAAGGTAGTGAGTAGTGTGAAAAAAATCCTTGAAGAAATATGGTCTCATGGTGATGGAATTCCATTGCATCACCATGAGACCACATTTATTTGAGGTATTTTTTCAAACAACTTACGACCTTTTCTATGCTACCACATTTTCTATATATGTCTACCAAATAATTTTATCAAACTACTTGAACTTCCTTGTTGCTATGGCTAAAAGCCTAAAAAAGGTGCTATCTAATAAACTATGGATGCTTGGAAAAAATCTATCAAAGCATAATAGTAAGTGTTGTCAATAGATTTGTACCTTGCTGAATGCAAGATTTAGCAACCTACCGAAACATGGAAACCTCCTTCAGATGTGGGTGATCTGAGTGAAGGAGGAATCTCCAGAGCAAGCTGGTTCTCCGAATGATAAGTCCTATTCCAAATAACTTCTGAGGAAAAGGATAGGAAGTTGGAATGAAATAAAAACCTAAACCTACTGATGGTTAACTTGTTATTTCTGAAAGAAAACAAACTTTTCCACTCACAACAATTTCTCTATTTCAACAGTTCTCACAATCTCATTGATACATGATTTCATTAATAATTCATATGAAGATTCATAGACATCGAATACATCATACAACCTAAAAACATGAAATCCTGTACATAAAATTCATAAAAGCAGGACATTAAGGCTTCAAATTTGAAAACACAAAGCATCAAACTGTTGTTACCAGTCTTGAGACAAGGAAATGGAAAGAAGAACTTTGTTGTATTACTGAAACTAAAAGAGCGTCTATCTGTAAAAACTGAGTACAAAAAGGTTCACAAGCTCAAAAATGTGTATGAGTAGGAACTGAAATCTGAACTTAGAAGGAGAGCCCAAAAAACTCTACCTTTTCAAAGATATCACTCTCAAGAAACCCTAATCTGAGCTCAGAAAAAAGCTCAAGGAAAAAGGCTTCAAACTGTCTCAAAAACTGCATAAAAGTAGAAAAAAGCATACTGCTTTTATGATGAACCTGTCAATCCTCTAAAAATAGGCTGAATCTGATTTAAAATCCCAAACAACACCTTATCTCTCCAAGATAAGACTCAAATCCGACTCAAGAGGAAAAGTCAATAATGAATCTGCTAAAAATAGCAAGAAATCATAAAACAATTTATAGGAGATTGCTTTACAATTCTACTTTACATCACTGCAGATTTTACAATTTATCTATTTTTGAAACTAAAAGATTATAAAATCTTTTGCAAAAAGAAAACGCCTTATTTCTCCATTACAATGCTTTGATTTTCTCCAAAAATCATAAAAATAATAATACATATCATTATCTTCTCATTAATCTCCAATTGATTTCTTTTAAAAATAATTAAAACAAAAACCCTAAAACATGATATTATCCTTAAGTCATAAGATATTCACACATTTACATTCTCATTGTCCTCTCACAAAGCAATAACACAAGGTCCAAGTCTTTAATTTTCCCTAAGGCACCAAAAATAAGTCTTAAAGACTTAATATATTGACCTAGGCACATACTTTCGACCACCTCCAATATTAAACTTAAGACCTTGATTAAATTATAATGCAATGATTACCCCATGTGCTATTGACCGAATATTCCAAATAATCATGATGTTGCTCGAATTAGGGCATGAGAAAAGAATGTCAAACCCTAACAATGAATCATTTTGCAAATGATCACTCCTGAAGAAAACAAGCTCTAGCTGAAAGGAACGCCGCCATGATTGAGTTGAATAAGAGCTTGTATGCTTTGAGAATCTCCAGTTCTGCCCTCTGACAGCTGAAACTCCATCTGGGTAAGCTTGTTTTGTTAGCTATTATAGCTCTTTTCCTTTATTGAAAGAACAAAAAGAACACACAAGCCTGCACCCTGCTCATATTTTTTGAATTTCTCTTTACACTTCCTGTGACTTCGCCTTGCTTGGCCGACCTGTTATGAGCTCGGGTTTCATTTGAAATCTCTATGAGAGAGCACGCGGGTTATTGCTTTTTCTTTTGTCCACAAGGTAAGCTATTCACTCATAGCTTCTATGGCTTCACATTATTGTTCACTATGGGCTTATAGCCATGGCTAACACAACTTCTAATGCCTCTTCTTTGCATTTTTTGTTTTCATGTTTACTATTTCTTTGCTCTATTCCCACTATGAGAGCTCGACTATTATTTAAGAGCTCAAAATCTCAGTTTCTGGAAGCTCTGTGGAGCTCTCAACTGCAGCTAGGGTGCTCGTCCACAGACTTGAAGTGGTGAGTTACACTTAAAGCACATACTGTCTCTTTTAGAAAGCTCGACCATCTTCACTTAAGATTATATGGCCACGTATAGGCTGTCATATATGTCTCATAGAAAGCATATTTAGAAGTTTCGGGCTCAACCCAAAACAGGAAATTGAACTTCTTAAATTTTTGAGGATAAACCCGTATATGGGTATCATGAGAATTGAATAGAAACTACATTTTCTTTATTCTGAAACTCGCCCATCAATTGAAATTCGCATTTTATGTTTTCCTGCTGTTTCATACAAAACCCTTACATGGGTTATCACTACAAGTTGAAACTTCATGGTTTTATACATTTTGAAGCTCGACCCAAGAATAAAATCCCATCAGTATACCTGTTACTTCACATAAGATTCTCATTTGGGTTAAAAGAATAAGTTGCTTTGTTGTTGTGATCCAAAATACCCACATGGATGACTGGAAATGGTGAAAAATTTGTATATTTGCTTGAAACCCCACGTGGGTACTTGTTGTTTGCTTTATCATTTTCCCTCAGAAACAAAAACCCCTGTGAGAGTAACAAAATTTGTGTACTTATCTATACTTAGCTTATGGGCTCGACCCATTACAAGTGATGCTTTACTTTGATATTCTGTTTGAAAAGAAAACTCAAATGGGGGAGCTAGAAAAATATCTATTTTGTTTCTCATACAAAAATGAGCTCGACCACCATTGTTTCTTTTGCACTGTCAGTTGCAAAACCTAGACTTGGCATTTGTTACTAAAACTGGGCTCGACCCTTCTCTTATTTCTGCATTTTCAATAATTGTGCAAAACCTGGGCTTCTTTAGCATTCAAATTTTTGACATTCAACACATAAGTGTTTGGAAACTTAAAAAATCTATGTCATCCCACCACACAGGTATAGACTGTATTTACTCATCTGTTCCTATGCATAACTAACACATCAGAAACACCTTCTAGAAAGAAACTATTATCATTTCTTGTCATTCTGGAACAATCATTTCTCACCTTGTGATTCTTAAAGCTATATTTACTCATTTGTCAACTTGAACTGGTTATTCACTCAACACTTGAATGCACTGTCTGTCTTTCATACTCTTGAGCTTCAACATGGTACTCTTCATGCATTTTTATGTTCTACTTAACAAACTATTCTTTAAATCTGCTCTCCATGATGAAAATAAAATAAAAACTCTCCATTAAGGCATAATGTATGCATGCTCACTGTCCTTGACTGTAAAAAGAACCCTGATCAGCGAAACCTTGCATGACATATATGATCATGATGAACAAATAACACATAACTATACATTAATGTTTGACATAATGTACTCAATTGAATTAATTGAGTGAGTTGAACTCACTATTCACCTGTAGCCTTTAGAAAACATTAACCTAATCGTTATGAATGCACAGTTGGTTTAATAGCTTGATAAATAATTCTATTTACTCTTTCAGTTGTATCTCATTCCTCTTGATAAATATGATAACACAATCTTTAAATCAGCCCATTTGTAATGAATAAGCGTAGCATACTGAGCTCTACCCTTGTGTGAGCCCATTTTTCTCCACATGCTTGGTCTTCAAATAATGTTCAGCTTTGTGACTTACCTCTACCTACACAAGGAAACAAACAATGTTAGCATACAAACAAAATATGATGATCATGTTATTTCTCCTTCAGGTCATTTCCTCTGCACTTCTTTGATTTTTGCAATGTATGAATAATAGTAAGTTGTACTATTGTTGGTGACTCATATAAGTTTCTTCATAATCAGAGCCACTGACACCCCCTCTTTTCTCTTACAGGTTGATGGAGCTCGAGCAGACAAAGGTGCATCATTCATCATCAACCATTGGCCAAAACAGGCAATGATGATTATGCCATTACTTATATGATTTATCTTTCACATCTTCAATAGTGTAGTGTGCCATTAGTGATACATTGTGATAGTCACATCCATGGCTTGTGTGGATATTTGATTTCAATTCTTTACTTTTCATTTGAAAAGAAAATGCATTCCAATGCAAATGTTGTAATATCATTCTGATTCTTGCAATCAAATGAAGCCTTGTAAATATGAAGCTTTTCATGAAATAAATGAAAGCATTCTAAAAATTCTTTGTTGTCTATATGCTCAATTTTTCACTTCATTTAATTTT
Source organism: Sequoia sempervirens (assembly GCA_007258455.2). Lineage (NCBI taxonomy): Eukaryota > Viridiplantae > Streptophyta > Pinopsida > Cupressales > Cupressaceae > Sequoia > Sequoia sempervirens. The sequence continues at coordinate 270,823 of VDFB02365567.1, forward strand.
GGAATGTTTGAATAGAACTCTGAAACTCCATTTCTTCTTTTAAATGCACAACTATCACTTAACGAACAATGAACATGATGTAAAAACAACACTCAAACATAATTGGCAATTTCAACTCATGATAAAATCCTATTCAGCTTGCTCCACCAATCAAGCTATGGCGAAGAATTGGTAACATTTTGGCGATTTCCGCTATATGCTTTCCTACTAAGCATAGATCAGTGGCCTTAAAACACTCCATTGGGCATGGAGTCAATTCTGCCCCTTCTTGAAACTCAGAACTTGAATAACAACACTTCAAATAGCAGGAAAGAAAAACAAAATAGAACTGCAAGCAAACTAACATGCCCCGATGGCCAACATAACAATGGGAATCGGTGCTTAGGGAAAGAAAAAAATACTGAAATTAAATGTGCAAAACTCACTTATTTGCAAACTACTCTACTTAACTATGAGAAAACTTATCTCAAAGGCAATGCTTGAGGTGGATCCCATTAATTGGGATAGACAACACCTCGCCAGTCAACTTGGTAAGTTGGAATGTGTTGTGTTCCTTGCATTCTATGATCACATAAGGCTTGTCCCAAATTGCATCGAACTTGGAATGTCGTCTAGGTCTGCTTTTAAATTCATTCCATTTGAGAACTAGATCTCCAACAATGAAATCATGTGGCCCCACCCTCTTGTCAAAAGAATTCTTCATTTGAGCTTGATGTATTTCTAGCTGTCTGATAGATTCCTTTCTGGTTTCTTCGAGCTCAACCAGCTGTGCAAACCTCACCTCAAGAGGCTATTCATTCAGCAACTCCAGTTCTTTAACATAACTTAAGGTTGGTAATTCAATTGAAATAGGCAACTTAGCTTCTTTACCATAAGTTAAAACAAAAGGTGAACAACTAGTGGCCCTTTTAGGAGTTATCATGTCAGCCCAAAGGGCTAGCTTCAACTTTTTGTGCCATTTCCTTTGATTATCTTTGACAATCTTCTTGATTATCTGAATCAGATTCTTATTTATAGATTCTGCCTGTCCATTGCCCTACAGATAATAATTTGAAGACGTGTTCAAATAGATGTTATTTCTAATAGACCAATCTGAAATCCTCAAACCAATAAAAGCCAAACCATTATCTGAAATGATTGAATCTGGAACACCAAATCTTGATATGAGATCTTGATAGAAATTAATCACTGAAGTCTTGTTCACTTCCTTTAAAGTGACAACTTCGGTCCATGTTGTAAAATAATCTATGGTAGTAAGAATCCACTTATGACACACACTTGAAGGCGGATTGATAGGGCCAATAAAGTCCAAGCCCCACTTAGCAAAGGGCTACTCTAACTAAATCAGATGTAGGGGAAGTGGTGCAAGCCTCTGTTTACCAGCAAATAAGGCACATTTCTCTCACTTTTTGACCCAAGCAATAGCATCTTTAAACAAATCTAGATAGTAATAACCAGCTCGCATAATTTTCAAAGTTGTTGTTCTCGTAGCAAAGTGACCTCTTGAAGGTCCATCATGAAACTCTGCTAACAACTTGTCAACTTGATCAGACTGAATACAACATAATAAGACACCTTGGAAATCTATCCTATAAAGAATTCCATCAAGGATTACATAAGGAATGGCTTGTAATCTGTAGTACCTTCTTTTTGCTCTGTCTAAACCTTCGAGGCACTCACTAGTTTGTAAATAATGCATCATCTGCTGCAACCACATTGCAGGAGACATTGGAACAACACCTACAACATCATTATTTAGCACTGTTTCTATATTTACAACCTCCTTTAAGTTGTCTTTATTTCTAGCAATCTGTTCACACAAACCTTTGCCTTTAACGAGCTTGGTTACTTTTATATCGACATCGAACTCCATTACTTTGGTAATCCAACTAGCACGCTTATCATTAATATCCTTATTAAGTAGAAAATATTTAACAGTTGAATGAGCTACCAACAAATGAAACTTGCTATTGGACAACATATGCCTAAATTTATTTAAACTTCTTACCACAACAAAAACATGCTTCTCAATTTTTTTTTTTTTACCTCGTAATCATGCAATACTTGGCTGAAAAATGCAACAGGTCATTCCAAGCCTTCATCATTTTGCTGGCATAACATAGCTGAAACAATATCTACTCCTCCAAAAGCATACAGAAAAAAGTCTTAGTCAAAGTTTGGATTAATGAGAGTAAGAGCGGTTGCGAGTGCTTCCTTGATTTGCTCGAAGCTCCTCTTGCCTTCCTTGGTCCAACTGAATGGCATATTCCTTTTAAGCATAGAAGTGAGAGGCTGCAACAAAGCTGCGATATTCGGTATGAACCTCCTCATGAAATTTATCCTTACAAGAAAGCTTTGCAAGCTTTTCTTATGAGCTGGTAATGGTAATTCAAGAATTGCGGAAACTCTTTCAGGATCAATTGAAATACCTTGCTTTGAAACAATGTGTTTGAGTAATTTTCCTTCGTGCACTAAAAATATACATTTCTTTGGATTGAGAGACACTCCAAACTCTTTGCATCTCTGAAAAATCTGCTCCAAATAATCAAGGTGTTTGTTAGCATTTCTGGAAAAAACAGTAATATCATCTAAGTATACCAGAACAAACTTATTCATGAGGTCGTGAAAATCATTTCCATTGCATGTTGGAAAGTTGCTCCAACATTTGATAAGCCGAAAGGCATATTTTTGTAGGCCATCATGCCCCACTTGGTTGTAATCACTATTTTGAATTGACCTTCTTGCTTAACTAGAATCTGATTGTAACCTGAGTAACCATATAGCAAAGAAAATTTGTCAGAACTAGAAACTACTTGTAAAATTTGTTCCATGGACAGGAGTGGGTAATGGTCTTTTAATGAAGCTTTATTTAAATCTTAGAAATCGACACATAATCTGATTTCCCCACTTTTCTTCCTGACTGGCACTAAATTTGACACCCAAGAGGTGTGCTTGATAGGAAAAATAATACCACTCTCAACTAGCTTATTCAATTAAGCCTTCATAAGGTGTTCTAACTTGGGATTAAGCGATCTCTATTTTTGTCTTACTAGTTTTGCACCGGCTTCAAGTTCAATGGTATGCTGGGCTACTTCAGGGTTAAAACCCCTCAAGTCATTGTACTCCCATGCAAAAACATCACTAAATTTTTGACATAAAAAAATAAATGCTTGTTGTTCGTCTTGACTACATACCTTTCCCAGCTTGAGAAGCTTGCCTTTGAAGATTTCAATGGCTGCATAATGTTCCTCTTTAATAGTCAAGTTGCATTTGTCCTTTCGTACTTGATCATTTGAGTTAAACACAGATTCCAAGGTCACCAATCCTTTTGGGAGCTTATTGGTCTTTAATTACACAATCTGGTCCTCATATTGCTGCTGCCATTTTTGTTGATTTCCATCTGCTAACTTAGCTTCAACAATCAGAAAATTCACAATTTTCTCATCACTGAAAAAGACCTGCCAACTCACATTATTGTCAGGTATAGAAGGTCTTACCACTATTTTCATGTATTGATGTGCTTCTACCTTATGAATCTCCTTGGGAATATCAAACTAGGCTCCTATGGCAACGAGCCTATCAGCATGCTTATTTTGATTCTGAGGAATTGACATGATATTAAGAGCATTAAAATATTCCATTAAATCCCATACAGGATGCTTGTATTTCTTAAGCAAATCATTCTTAGCATCATTTAAATTTTTGACCTGATTAACAATTAATTCTGAATCACCAAAAACCTACAAGCATTTAATACCTCGTTTGCCGGCCCATTTAAGGCCATGCACCAATGCTTCATACTCAGCTATATTATTCAAGCAACTAAAAGCAAATCTGCAAGCTAAAAAGTATTTATCACCTTCAGGTGATATCAACATAGCTCCACCCCCGGCACCAACACTGCTCCTCGAACCATTGAAATAAAGTTTCCAAAGCTCACCCCCTTTTCTGCAGACGGTTCTTCCTCTTTACAAAGATTAGGCATATCACAATCAGGCTCTCAAATCATATAGATTCCTAATCCTATCTCATCTGTGTGCTAGAATGGATCAAGCTCGTGATCTTTGGCTGCCCATTCATCTAGATTGATATTGTCTACATGGGTGCTGCAGTTTGAGGTCATGGTTTGCTCCTCCATTGCAGAGGTGGCATAGAGGTTAGCGTTTATAGGATTTGGCGAGTATGGTTCGATATGGTCTTTAGCGAGAGGCTCAGAATTTATGGTCACTTTCGTACCATACCCCATTCTAAAAAACAAATGAGACTAATCAGAAGACAAAAACCCACCCAATTTGGCTGTAAAATCCCTTGAGAGAAAAATGGCAAAGTGCGGCGGTAAGTCTATGACATGAATATCCTGATGAATAGCAAAACTTGGGGATGCGTGCAAGGTAAGAGCTAAATTCTTGATAATACCAACAGTCTTAACAATAGACCCATCTAATTGCACTACGCCTTTTTGAGGATTAGGCTCGTAAGCAAGACCTAACTTATCAGCTAAACTCTTAGGCATGACTGAACTACTGGCACTAGAATCAACCATACAGTTATGAATAATTTTATCACCAATGATCAGACTTAAATAGAATGGAGAGGGCTTTACCTCTTTTGTTTTCTACCCACTTTTATCCTCCAGGTCATTTGCCAGCACAACCTTCACAACTCCTTGATTAGCGTTTTCAGAAATAGATAACTCAGCCAAAGCAATCTGTAGTAAACCTTTCTGCCCTGGAAGCTGTAGAGCATCTAATATCGACATGCTAATAGTTGTTTTCTTGAGATGCTCAACTATATTGAATGATGAAGAGTTTACCTTCTACTGGTTTTTTGTGACAACATTGTTTTGCCTCTGCAGAGGCTGAGAACACATTCCTAGTTGCTCCTTGCTGGGTATCTCCTGCCCTCTTTGTAGAATCTGCATTTTAGGCTACGTTGTAGCATTAAACTCTGATGAAATAGGCTATTTACTGATTACAAGCTGCTGCTGTGAATTGCCAGCTTGTTGTCCTAGATCCATAGCTCACTTTTTAGATTTGGTATTAGCTGAAATAGGAGAATTTTGCTGACTTTGGCCATTCACGCCACATAATTCAAAGTTTTTCCAGCTCAGCAAGGTGACCTCCACGTTATCTTGTTGTTCTTGATTATGATCTGCAACATTTTCTGAAACAACATAGCTATTTTGAACCATTAAAGCCTGATTCCTCATTCCATTAGCGCACGCTGATTGGCTATGGTGCTGATTGCACAGATAACACCAATCACAATCCTGAGCAACATTATTTTGCTGCACAAGTTCCTTTGACAAACTGGCTACATTTGGATTGTATGGCTGGAATGGCCTAGGGTTAAAATTCCTCCATTGGGCTTGATAGTCATTTTGAAAAGCGAGTCTATTTTGTTGGTTTTGCTGATAAGGGGCTTGATAAGGCTTACTTTCTTAGACAATGTTCTTTTTAATAGTCACGAGATCATTTTTGAAGGTCTTTAATATGCTTTTAAGCTCTTGCATCTCTAGATTTCGGGCTGGGGCAGCAACCTATTGGGCTATATTATCATAACCTATTACTGGAATAGGCAGGACAACAACCAAAGGAGGTGTAGCAGCAGGAATAGGTGGCTGTATCTCTAGAAACAAAGGCATAGGAGGTCTAGGAGCTATGTCTCCAGCTTGAATGAGGCAATTTTCAGCATTAATGGCTATATTGTAAGCGTTAGGAAGCGTTAGTCCACCCATAGACTGAGTCATAACAATAATCTTTCTATTCAAAGCTTTTAAATAAAACAGAAAAGTATGTGCGAGTAAGGGTTTTACCATTGCAGGAATCCTATCCCAGGTTCTCTAAAATCGGTAGTTGAAATTAGCCAAATGATCGTGTGGAGCCCTATGAATGGTGCTCAATTGTTCTAATAAGGATAGGTTATCAGATTTATCAGCAAAATGTTATTATAAGCCATTACCTAATGCATCCCATGTCACGATTGAGTTGGCTGCAAGGCCTCTGAACCACTGCAATGCTTTTCCCTTAGGTGACATAGCTAACAGCCTTAGAGCGACATTCTCCTGCGTGATATTGTGTACTGAGCATAACGTGGCTACATCACAGATGTGTTCGACTGGTGTAGTGTAATCTTCCTCAGTGAAGTATGGTAGACCTCTAAGGGTTGCAACTGGTATTTCATCATGCTGAAGTATATTTAATGGGGTACCTCCATTGAAAGGTGAGAATTGGTGCTACCTCGACAGTGCTACCATTGGTGGTACTTGTGAAATTGACACTGGAACTCCTGGTGATAACACCAAGGAACTGAAAACTAGAGGTGTTGACATCAACCTTGTGGGTGCTTCAAAAAGACTTCTTGCTATCCTGCCTCTTCTTCGTGATGGGGACAACTCTCGATACTTGAAGGGTGCAGAACTTGATCTTGTCTATATCTTTCTCATGCACGGGCTACACTAGCATGCAAAAATAAAACCAGAGTCACCAGGTATATTGTAATAACCTCCAAAAGTCTAGAAAAATTTGCTGCATACACCAAACAATAAACTGAAAAGATGTTAAAATAGTCTGAATGTCCCACCGAGCGTGCCAAAATTGTTGTCAATAGATTTGCACCCTGCTGAATGCAAGATTCATCAATCTACTGAAACATGGAAACCTCCTTCAGATGTGGGTGATTTGAGCGAAGGAGGATTCTCCCGAGTGAGCTAGTTCTCTGAATGATAAGTCCTATTCTAAATAACTTCTAAGGAAAAGGATAGGAAGGTGGAATGAAATCAAAACCTAAAACTATTGATGGTTAACTTGTTATTTCTGAAAGAAAACAAACTTTTCCACTCACAACAATTTCTCTATTACAACAGTTCTCACAATCTCATTGATACATGATTTCATCAATAATTCATATGAAGATTCACATACATCGAATACATCATACAACTTGAAAACATGAAATTCTGTACAGAAAAATCATAAAAGTAGGACATTAAGGCTTCAAATTTGAAAACACAAAGCATCAAACTGTTGTTACCAATCTTGAGACAAGAAAATAGAAAAAACTATGCTGTATTACTCAAACTGAAAGAGCGTCTATCTACAAAAATTGAGTACAAAAAGGTTTACAAGTTCAAAAATGTGTGAGAAGGAAATTAAATTTGAACTCAAAAGGAGAGCCCAAAAAACTCTACCTTTTCAAAGATATCACTCTCAAGAAACCCTAATCTGAGCTCAGAAAAAAGCTCAAGGAAAAAGGCTTCAAACTGTCTCAAAAATTGCATAAAAGCAGAAAAAAGCATACTGCTTTTATGATGAATTTGTCAAGCCTCTAAAAATAGGCTGAATCTGATTTAAAAGCCCAAACAACACCTTATCTCTCCAAGATAAGACTCAAATCTGACTCAAGAGGAAAATTCAATAATGAATCTGCTAAAAATAGCAAGAAATCATAAAACAATTTATAGGAGATTGCTTTACGATTCTGCTTTACATCACTATAGATTTTACAATTTATCTATTTTTGCAACTAACAGATTATAAAATCTTTTGCAAAAAGAAAATGCCTTATTTCTCCATTACAATGCTTTGATTTTCTCAAAAAATCATAAAAATAATAATACATATCATTATCTTCTCATTAATCTCCAATTGATTTCTTTTAAAAACAATTAAAATAGAAACCCTAAAACATGATATTATCCTTAAGTCATAAGATATTCACACATTTACATTCTCATTGTCCTCTCACAAAGCAATAACACAAGGTCCAATTCTTTAATTTTCCCTAAGGAACCAAAAATAAGTCTTAAAGACTTAATATATCGACCTAGGCACATTATTTCGGCCACCTCCAATATTAAACTTAAGACCTTGATTAAATTATAATGCAATGATTACCCCATGTGCTATTGACTGAATATTCTAGATAATCACGATGTTGCTCAAATTAGGGCATGAGAAAAGAATGTCAAACCCTAACAATGAATCATTTTGCAAATGATCACTCCTAAAGAAAATGAGCTCTAGCTGAAAGGAACGCTACCATGATTGAGTTGAATAAGAGCTTGTATGCTTTGAGAATCTCCAGTTCTACCCTCTGACAGCTGAAACTCCATCTGGGTAAGCTTGTTTTGTTAGCTATTATAGCTCTTTTCCTTTATTGAAAGAACAAAAAGAACACACAAGCCCGCGGCCTGCTCATATTTTCTGACTTTCTCTTTACACTTCCTGTGACTTCGCCTTGCTTGGTCGACCTGTTATGAGCTCGGGTTTCATTTGAAAGCTCTATGAGAGAGCACACAGGTTATTGCTTTTGCTTTTGTCCACAAGGTAAGCTATTCACTCATAGCTTCTATGGCTTCACATTTTTGTTCACTATGGGCTTATAGCCATGGCTAACACAACTTCTAATGCCTCTTCTTTGCATTTTTTGTTTTCATGTTTACTATTTCTTTTCTCTATTCCCACTATGAGAGCTCGACTATTATTTAAGAGCTCAAAATCTCAGTTTCTGGAAGCTCTGTGGAGCTCTCGGCCGTGGCTAGGGTGCTTGTCCATAGACTTGAAGTGGTGAGTTACACTTAAAGCACATACTGTCTCTTTTAGAAAGCTCGACCATCTTCACTTAGGATTATATGGCCACGTACAGGCCATCATATATGTCTCATAGAAAGCATATTTAGAAGTTTCGGGCTCGACCCAAAATAGGAAATTGAACTTCTTAAATTTTTGAGGATAAACCCGTATATGGGTATCATGAGAATTGAATAGAAACTACATTTTCTTTATTTTGAAACTCATCCATCAATGGAAATTCACATTTAATGTTTTCCTGCTATTTCATACAAAACCCTCACACGTGTTATCATTGCAAGTTGAAACTTCATGGTTTTATACATTTTGAAGCTTGACCCAAGAATAAAATCCCATTAGTATACCTGTTACTTCACATAAGATTCTCATCTGGGTTAAAAGAATAAGTTGCTTTGTTGTTGTGATCTTAAATACCCACATGGATGACTTGAAATGGTGAAAAATTTGTATATTTGCTTGAAACCCCATGTGGGTACTTGTTGTTTTCTTTATCATTTTCCCTCATAAACAAAAACCCCTGTGAGAGTAACAAAATTTGTGTACTTATTTGTACTTAGCTTATGGGCTTGACCCATTACAAGTGATGCGTTACTTTGATATTTTGTTTGAAAAGAAAACTCAAATGGGGGAGCTAGAAAAATATCTGTTTTGTTTCTAATATTCATACAAAAATTAGCTCAACCACCATTGTTTCTTTTGGACTGTCAGTTGCAAAACCTAGACTTGGCATTTGTTACTAAAACTGGGCTCGACCCTTCTCTTATTTCTGCATTTTCAATAATTGTGCAAAAACCGGGCTTCTTTAGCATTCAAATTTTTGACATTCAGCACATAAGTGTTTGGAAACTAAAAAAATCTGTCATCCCACCACACAGGTATAGACTGTATTTACTCATTTGTTCCTATGCATAACTAACACCTCAGAAACACCTTCTGGAAAGAAACTATTATCATTTCTTGTCATTCTAGAACAATCATTTCTCACCTTGTGATTCTTAAAGTTGTATTTACTCATCTGTCAACTGGAACTGGTTATTCACTTAACACTTGAATGCACTATCTATCTTTTGTACTCTTGATCTTCACCATGGTACTCTTCATGCATTTTTATGTTCTACTTAACAAATTGTTCTTTAAATATGCTCTCCTTCATGATGAAAATCAAAACAAAACTCTCCATTAAGACATAATGTATGCTTGTTCACTGTCCTTGACTGTGAAGAGAACCCTGATCAGTTGAACCTTGCATGCCATATATGATCATGATGAACAAATAACATAGAACTATACAACAATGTTTGACATAACGTACTCAGCTGAATTAATTAAGCAAGTTAAACTCACTGTTCGCCTGTAGCCTTCAGAAAACATTAACCCGATCGTTATGAATGCACAGTTGGTTTAATAGCTTGATAGATAATTTTGCTTACTCTTTCATTAGTATCTCATTCCTCTTGATAAATATGATGACATAATCTTTAAATTAGCCCATTTGTAATGAATAAGGGCAACATGCTGAGCTCTACCCTTATGGGAGCCCATTTTTCTCCACATGCTTGGTCTTCAAATAATGTTCAGCTTCGTGACTTACCTATACCTACACAAGGAAACAAACAATGTTAGCATAGAAACAAAATATGATGATCATGTTATTTCTCCTTCAACTCATTTCCTCTGCACTTCTTTGATTGTTTCAATGTATGATTAATAGTAGGTTGTACTATTGTTGGTGACACATATAGGTTTCTTCATAATCGGAGCTACTGACACCCCCTCTTTTCTCTTACAGGTCAACGGAGTTTGGGCAGACAAAGGTGCACCATTCATCATGAACCATTGGCCAAAATAGGCAATGATGATTATGCCATTACTTATATGATTTATCTTTCGCATCTTCAATAGTGTAGTGTACCATTAGTGATACATTGTGATAGTCACATCCATGGCTTGTGTGGATATTTGATTTCAATTATTTGCTTTTCATTTGAAAAGAAAATTCATTCCAATGCAAATGTTGTAATATCATTCTGATTCTTGCAATCAAATGAATCCTTGTAAATATGAAGCTTTTCATGAAATAAATGAAAGCATTCTAAAAATGCTTTGTTGTCTATATGCTCAATTCTGCACTTCATTTAATTCTGGAATATTTGAATAGCACTCTGAAACTCCATTTCTTCTTTTAAATGCACTACTGTCACTTAACAAACAATGAACATGATGTAAAAACAACACTTGAACATAACTGGCAATTTCACCTCATGATAAAACCATGTTCAGCCAGCTCCACCAATCGAGCTGTGGTGAAAAATTGGTAACAATAAGCAATAGCATAAACAAGGAAGTGAGTAGTTTGAAAAAATTCCTCAAATAAATGTGGTCTCATGGTGATGGAATGCCATGTCCTTAAACCCTAAACACTTAAAACCTCTACCCTCTACCCTCAACCCTTAAACCCTTAAACCCAAGTAAACTCTCTACCCTAATCCATTAACCCTGAACCCTTAATCCATCTACCATTAAACCTTGAACCCTCTACCCTCAACCCTTAAACCCTAATCCCTCAACCCCTATACCCTCTACCCTATACAATAGACCCTCAACCCTAATCCCTCAACCCTATACCCTTAACCCTCTACCATAAACCCTATAACTTCAACCTTCAATCTTTAAATCCTAAAACCCTAAACCCTCTACCCTCTACCCTATACATTAAACCCTCAACCCTCAATTCTCAATCCTCAACCTTTAATCCCTCAATCCTCAACCCTTATACCCTCTACCCTATACATTTGACCCTCAACCCTAATCCTTCAACCACATACCCTCAAACCTAAACCCTAAACCCTAAACCCTAAACCTTTAAACCCTAAACCCCTACCCTCAACCCTATACCCTCAACCCAATACCTAAACCATCAACCCTATAGGTCCTCAACCCTATACCCTCAATTCCTAAACCCTCTATTCTATACATTGGATCCTCAACCCTCATATATCCTTGTTCCTCCATCCTTTCTCTCCTTCTCTATATCTCACTTCCTCCCTCCATCCTCCCCATCCCTCTCTACCCTAATCCCTCAACATATACCTCAACCCTTAAACCCTTAAATACTCAACCCTAAAACCCTAAACCCTAAACCTCAACCCTTAAATCCTAAAACCTTAAACCTTAAACCCTACCTCTACCCTCAATCCAATACCCTACCTACCCTCAACCCTTTAAACCCTTAAACCATTAAACCCAAGAAAAATATCTACCCTGATCCCTAAACCCTCAACCTCTACCCTCAACCCTCAACCCTTAAACCCTAATCCCTTAACCCTATACCCTCTACGCTCAACCCAACCCAACCCTTAAACCATAATCCCTCTCTCCTACCCTCTTTAATTGTCTCTATCTACCCTCTCCCTCTTTCTACATACCTCTCACTCAATCAATCCCTACCACTCTCTCCTACTCTCTCTCTCTATCTACCTCCCATTTCCTCTCCATCACTCCCTCTCTCTCAAGTCTCTCCCTTCCATCCCCTCTCTCTCAGGTCTCTCTCTCTGGCACCCTACCTAGGTAACTCTCTCTCTCTCTCTCTCTCTCTCTCTCTCTCTCTCTCTCTCTCTCTCTCTCTCTCTCTCTCTCTCTCTCTCCCCCCCCCTCTCTCTATCTATCCCTCCCACCCTACCTAGATAAGTCCCTCTCACTCCAGCCCCATCTATCTCTCCCTCTCTCAAGTCACTCCCTCCCACACCCTCTCCCTCTCTTAGGTCTCTCACTCTCACACTCCCTCACACTCTCAAGTCACATCTCTCTCTAGCACCCTACCTACATAACTCTCTCTTTCTCTCCCCCTCTCTCTCTCCCCCTCTCTCTCAATTGTATCTCTCCCACTCCTCCTCCCTCCCCCCTCTCTCTCTATCCCTTCCACCCTACCTAGCTAAGCCCCTCTCACTCCAACCCCTTCTCTCCCATTCCCTCTCTCTTAGAATCTCCCTTCCACCCCCTCTCCCTCTCTCAAGACTCTCTCTCTATCTCTCTCAGGTCTCTCTGTCCCTCTGTCCCTCCCACCCTACCTAGACAATTCTGTCTCTCTTAAAATTCCCCCTCCCTCTAAAGACATACATAAATACATACACACTTACATACATACAAGTATAATACATATGTACATACAATCCTACATACATACAAGCTTACATGTACATATGTAGATACAATCTTACATACATACATACATGTATTGATACATACAAACATACATACATACATACAAGCATGTATACATACATACATACATACATGAAATACAAGCATACATGTACATACAAACATACAAATATATAAACATGCATTCAATAGAGTTGCATTTAACATAAAACAAGACATAATGCGAGCATGTTATACCACACTCACATTATATCTTGCTAGACATGTCCCACACAAACGTAGAAAACCATGTCAAAAATAAGATATAATGCGAGCACATTATATCTTGCTTTGGGAATCCCCAAGCCTTAGGCTTGGTATTTTCATTGGAATAACAACCCAAAGACTTGGAGGGCCTTCCCAATGACCAAAGAAGTGTTTTTTCATATTCTACAACATTTCACATAATCGGATTCATGCTCAACGTCAAGATTGCACATGTTTCAATGTTGACCAAATCTAACACCTAGGTAATGTTAGGCTCTCTTAGCTATCTAACGATGTAATTTTTTTCACTTTTTGACAATGTTAAGCCTTTCATCTATAATTTATTTTGTTTGTGTGTCTCTTTTTTGGCAAAAAGCAGTGTTTGGTGTTTTTTAATTATAAATTACCATTCATCAAAATTTAAAATAAATTAAATTTTTAGAAACGAGACTCCATTCTACAATTTTTTTTTTTTTAAATTCAATTAGTTTCCAAAATTTGTAGGTTAGCATGGCCAAAATTTGTTTTTCAGGAAGTGTCCACTTTGAAAATTAGTAAAAAATCAAATATTCATTAAAAAATTATCAGAAAAATCATGCATCAACTACATACTATTAGCTAATTTCTCATTGTGCTAGGTATGCACAAAAGTTGCTATGTTATGTTTTTTCTGACAAAAACAACACCAATTTTTGTGCATTCCTCTTTTGAACCCCTTAATCTCAACCAATTTCAAAATAAATTACTAGTTTAGAAAGTAGACTTAGAGCACTACAATGCTTGTTTTTGTTGCATCTCAAAATTTTGAGTGTAACTATCCTCAATTTCACGTCCAAGGTTAGTATTTTCTAATTTCACAAAAAAAAGTGGCCACTTAAGCCCCCGTTTTGGCCCCCCATCTTTTTGCACTTACCCATTTGTGTTTGAGCGAGAGAGATATTGAGATATATATAGAAAGGGAGAGATAAATATAAATAGATAGTGAGGGAGGGAGGGAGAGAAATAGAGAGAGGATAGAGAAGTTGAAAGATATAGAAAAAGAGAGTGATAAGGAGAGAGGGAGAGATATGGATAGAAAGAGGGAGAGATAGAGAGATATATATAATGGGAAAGATAGAGGGGAAAGAGAGAAAGAGATTGAGGATAGGTAACAAGATAGAGATCTAGAGAGAGAGAGATAGAGAGGAAGATAGATATGAAGATGGAGATGGAAATGGAGGGAGAGAGAGAGGGAGAGAGATAAATAGAGAGAGAAAGAGGGGGAGACAAAGAAAGAGGGAGAGAATGAGAGGGAGAGATGGAGGGATAGAAAGATAGAGATAGGAAGGTATATAGAGAGAGGGAGATATATATAGAGAGAGGTAAGGAGAGGTAAATATGGGGAGTTATATATAGAGATATATGTGAAGAGAAAGAGAGATCTCTTTATATCTTTGTCTCCCTCTCTTTATATTTTTTATTATCTCTCAATCTCTATCTTCCTCTCTCTCCCCTATTTTTCTCTATATTATTCTTCCCTTCTCTCTTCCTCTACCTATCTTTCTCTCATTTATTCTCTCTATCTAGTTCCCTCTCCCTATATTTCTCCCCTTACTATTTTTTATTGTTCCTATTTATCTCCCCCTCTTGCTCCCCCTTTCCCTCTTTATCTCTTGATCTCTCTACCTCTATCTATATCTTTGTCTCCTATTTCTCTTTATCTCTCTGTCTCTCTCTTTATGTGACTATATCTATCAATTTCTCTCCTCTTCTATCTTTTCCTCTATTTCTTTATCTCTCTTCCTATCTCTATCTCTTTGTCCCTCCATATTTATTCCTTTATATTTATACCTCTATTTTTGTATCTCTATCTATCTTTTTATCTCTTGTATCTCTTTGTCTCCCTCTCCATCTCTCTCTCTCTCTCTCTCTTTATTTTCATTCTTTCTCTCTCTCTCTCTCTCTCTCTCTTTATTTTCACTCTTTCTCTCTCTCTCTCTCTCTCTCTCTATCTATTTTCCTCCTAAGTGTGTGAAGAGGTTTTAAAGGTGAATTATCATATCCTTAATCAAATGATATGCTACCATGAGCATGTAACTCCCTAGGGATGTGTTATCCTTAGATTGTTGGCATAGAACTACTAATCAAAATATCTTCTATCTCTCACTTTATAAATTTAAATTTATATTTTAAGTATGAAATTCATTTTATTACATTGAAAGACATAACCCTACAATGGCAACATGGTGCCTATAGGAGGCTAGCACAATCCATGAAAGAAAAAAAAACAATAGACATTTAACAATACTTATTTATTAAAAAAATAAAAAATAAACACAATAATTATTATGCCGAGAGGAGTAACCCTACAATGGCATCACGATGCATATAGGAGGCTAGCACAATTCGTGAAAGAAAAACAAAAAATAACATACATTTAACAATATTTATTTATTTAAAAAAATAATAAAAAGCAACACAATAATTATTTTAAAAAATCAACAAACACAATCTTAACCTTATCAAAAACAAAAGACAAACAAAAGGCAAAGAGATTTAATAATATATATTTATTTAAAAAAATTCAAAAAGCACCAGACATATTAGAAATAAATCAATTTTAGATAGTTCTCTCCAATTAAGAATTTGGTTACTAATATTTATTTATTTAAAACAATAAAAAATAAACTAAGTTATTATTAATAAAATATTGATAATAATATAATATTGAACCTAACTCTAACCCCAACTACAAAATTAAATAGGTAACCTTAATCGCTAATAATATTTTAATTTTTTTAAGAAATAAATAAAATAGGTGTCCAAAATGATATATCTTAGTGTATATTATATGGATTAATATTTAAGATATATATACTAGTTTAAAAAAACCACAACTATAGTCTTATCCTTATCAAAAACAAAAGAAAACAACACAAAAGGCTAGCACAATCCATGAAAGAAAAACAAAAAACAACAGATATTTAACAATATTTATTTATTAAAAAAAGAAAAAGTAACACAATAATTATTAAAAAAACCACAGCCATAGTCTTATCCTTATCAAAAACAAAAGAAAACAAAAAGGTAAATAGAGTTAATAATATATATTTATTTTAAAAAAGAAGAAGCATGAAACATATTAGAAATATTTATTTAAAAAATTCCACCATCACATTCTTGTCCTTATCCAAAACATTATACAAATTTTTAATTTTCTACTTTAATTGAATAAATCAATTTTAGATAGTTCTCTCCAATTAAGAATTTGGTTAATAATATTTATTTATTTTAAAAAAATTAAAAAGAAAGAGAGTTATTAATAATAAAATAGTGATAATAATATAATATTGAACCTAACTCTATCCCCAACTACAAAATTAAATAGGTAACCATAATCCCTAATGGTATTTCAAATTTTTTAAGAAATAAATAAAATAGGTCTACAAAATGATATATCTTGATGTATATTATATGGATTAATATTTAAGATATGTATACTATTTATATAAATTATAACAAAAATCCAAAATACAATTATTCTACAATAATTAAAGTTTTAATAAGATAAATGATTTAGGAACATCCAGGTCTATAAGCGATCCACATCAACCAAAAAAATAGTTGGTTTGATTTTCTTCCATTTTGATTCCTTTTCAACTTTTGGTGACATTTTTGGTGTTGCACAGTTTCTTATTGCAATCAATTCAAACCTCCAAGCATCTTGTTTATTTATTACTCTATATGTTTATTAGGAAGAACTCAAGATAAATGTTTAAAGTATGATCCACTCTCCATGTGTGAAGAAAAAAGTTTAAGAAAAATTAAAATGAAGAATATAAAAAGCCATGAAGGTGAAAATGAAAGGCTCCAAGGCGGAGTTGAAAAGAAAATATGATTGCAACTCAAAGCTCGCACCAAACGAGAGAGTTACATGATATAAAAGACATTGAACAAGAAAAAAAGAGGCATGAAAAAGAAGGGAAGCTTTGCATAGCCCAAAAGGATCCTAGAGTGGAGCACTTGAAGGAGACAAGGAGCAGGTAAGAAAGACAAAACTATCTCTATGTTAATTTTTAATGCCTGGCAGAATCCATGTTACTGTTTGAGGAAGATTGAACATGGAATATGGCGCCAACATAAAGAGTGAAAGGGTTTATAAAACAAGTTTTGAGAAAGAAGGAGACTAGGGTGCGATTTATGGAAGAAGACAAATGAAAATTAGAATTCAAAGTAGATAAATTTCTACGCCAAGTGTGGAATGATTGTGGAAGGAAGTAAATTGGACATAGCAGGGTAGTAAGTGATGGTTTGAAGACAAGGACTTATAAAGAATGAGGGGCACGTAGGTATAAGTTAGAGATTTGATAATTAATCTCATTTAATTATTATAGAGTTAAGAATATCAGAAGGGCAGTGCTATCGAGATTTGGTTTATCCCACAAATACTAATAACTATGGTTGTTGAGGCATTGAATTAGAAGAACTTGGCAAATTGTGTGAAGAGCCGGTTCTAGAGTGTAGAAGGGCTAAATAAAAGTTTCAGTTAAATATGTAAGTAGATTAAAGAATCAATTGCATGAAAAGAAGTAAAATAGAAATTGTGCCTATTGGAGTATGAAGAAACGAATGCAAAATTAGAAGAATAGGGTGGCTAGTTCGTAGGAAGAGGTTGTAATAAAAAGGTTGGTCGAATATATTAAGTAAGGAGATGGATTGTGTGCTATAGTTTGGAAGTGATAAGAATAGAGAAAGGTTGTAGGAGGAAGGATATAGAGGAGATAGAGTTGTGCAAAAAAAATTTAATCGTTCATTTTCATGAAACCTTAATAAAGAAATGTATTTGATTTGTTTTCAATTTGGATATGTAATTGTTTGCGGTTGTGCTATCAATTCAAATCGATACAAGCATTTGTCAATTTGGAAATTTATTGATTTCAAAGTCTTTCTGTAATATGAGTTTAGTGCATTTGGTTGAGTGTTGTATTCTCATCTTCATCAATTGGTATCAAATTCAGAGGTTCTAAGTGTGTGAATAGAGCACTAAGAGAGAGAGGCAGTTCATGCTAGAACTTGCGAGTGGAGAGAGAAGTGAGCAAAGCTTTTGGGGGCACCAACAGATCGCCGAATGTGAGGCAGCATGTGATGAAACTTGTGGATAGTGGAAGCACAATTGAGGAGCTCAAAAGTACTATTGCAGGTGTGTGGAGTCCTGAGTGATTGAGGGCTAGAAAGCGCATAGTTGGAAGTGTGAGAGAAGCTCAAAAGTATTGTTGTAGGTGTGTGGAATCTTGAACAATTGAGAGTGGAAGGCATAGAGGAAAGTGTTGTGACATATTATAGCAGACAAAGTGAAATCTTCATGAGAATCAAGGTATGATTATAGCATGGAGGTTGCAAGAACAGAGTTGCAGAGAATAAATGCTAGAGGGGGGCATGGAGAGAAGATGAAGTACTTGGAAGAGGAGGTTGGGATATTAGTGATGGAGTTCACTAGAGATTTTTCATAGTCTCGAAAGGTGGTTCTATCACCTAACTCCACCATTGTGAGCCTATGGTCACAATATTTCTACCTAACGTGTTTGATGCAGGAGCATTCAAGTCTATAAGCAATCCACATTAACCAAAAAAAAGTTGGTTTGATTTTCTTCTATTTCAGTTCATTTTTAGCTTTTGGTGTTGCATGGTTTCCTATTGCAATCGATTCAAACCTCAAAGCATCTTGTTTGTTTATTCCTCTATATGTTTATTTGGAAGAAGTCAATATAAATGTTTAAAGTTTGATACCACTCTTCATGTGTGAAGAATTTTTTTTAAGCATAATTAAAATGGAGAAGAATATCAAAAGCCATGAAGGTGAAAATGAAAGGCTCCAAGGAAACATTTGAAAAGAAAATCTGATTACAACTCAAAGGTTGCACCAAATGGGAGAGTTACATGATATAAATGACATTGAACAAGAAAAGAAAGAGGTGCGATACAGAAGGGAAGCTTTGCGTAGCCCAAAAGGCTCATAGAGTGGAGCACTTGAAGGAGACAAGGCACAGGTAACAAAGATAAAAATTTCCCTTTGTAAAATTTTAATGCCTGGAAAAATCCACATTACTATTTGGGGTAGATTTAACATGGAATATGGCGTTAAAATAAAGAGTGAAAAGGTGTTTAAAACTAGTGATAAGAAAGAAGGAGACTAGGGTGCGATGTTTGGAAGAAGACAAATAAAAATCAGAATTTAAAGTAGATAAACTTCCACACCAAGTGTGGAATGATTGTTCAAGGAGGTAAATTGGATGTAGCAAGGCAGTAAGTGATGGTTTGAAGAAAAGGAGTTATAAAGAATGAGGGGAACATAGGTATAAGTTGGAGATTTGATAATTAATCTCATTTTAATTATTGCAGAGTTAATGATATTAGAAGGGTGGCGCTATGAGGACTTGGTTTATCCCATGTATACTACTAACCGTGGTTGTTGAGGCATTGAATTAGAAAAACTTAGCAAGCTATGTGAAGAGTCGATTCTAGGGTGTAGAAGGGCTATATAAAAGTGTCAATTAAATGTGTAAGAAGATTAAAGAATCAATTGCATGATAATAAGGAAAATATAAATTGTGCCTGTTACAGTATGAAGAAACGAATGCAAAATTAGAAGAATTGGGCGACTAGTTCGTAGGTAGAGGTTGTAATAAAAAGGTTGGTCAAATCTATTGAGGAAGGAGATGGATTATGTGCTATAATTTGGAAGCGATAAGAATAGAGAAAGGTTGCAAGAGAGAGAATATAGAGGAGATAGAGCTATGGGAAAAAATTGTAATTGTTCATTTTCATAAAACCTCAATAAAGAAATGTATTTGATTTGTTTTCAATTTGGGCATGTAATTGTGTGCGATTGATTCAAATCAACATAAGCATTTGTCGATTTGGGAGTTCATCGATTTCAAAGTCTTTATGTAATATGAGTTTAGTGTATTTGGTTGAGTGTTGTGTTCTCGTCTTCATCAATAAATAATTATAAATTAAATTAATTCTAATAATTTTTTAATTATTATTTGTAATTTCATAAAATGACATAAATAATAAAAATAAATTTTAAACTTAAATCGAAATTAAAAAATAAAATGAAATAAACTAAATGGAAAGTCAACCTATATCGAAATTCAAATATTAATAAACATAATAATTTTAAAAAATTAATAACAAATAATAAACTTATTAAGTTAATAATTGATTAAATAAAAAAAGTAAAACTTATTTTTTAATTTATTAGAATTGAATTTTTCCTAAAAAATACAATTAATATATTACAAATAGTATCAACATAAACTCAATATTAAAAAATAAAAGAATATTATAAAATATTATTAGATAAATTAAATTTTAAAAAATAATTTCAAATAAAATATTAAAAAATAAAAATAAAATATATTAAAATTGTTAAAAGTAAAACTCTAACTTTTATATTAAAAATTACAATAACACCAAACTTAAAAAGTGAAAAATAAAATGAAATCTATTAAAAAATAAAAAGTCCATTCTTAATTTATTGATTTATTATTAATACTATTATTATTTGGATATATATATATATATAATTTATTATTATTTATCTAAAAATCTAAGTTTAAAAAGTTTAAAAGAAAAAATCTATTCTTAACCTATCTTTTAATAAAATGAAAACTATTAAAAAATAAAAATTTAATTCTTAATTATCGATTTATTATTAATAATTATGCTGAGAGGTGTTATATAGTGAAAGCAATGAAGGAATATTCTCTGTAAAGTTTTTGAAGCTACATTGAAAATGGCAGGCATGTGGAAGTATTAAATTTATTGAATAGATTGTTTACTACACATTTTTTATATTAAAATGGTTATAATTTTTTTTCCACTAAAAATTAGGTGAATGAAGCAAATTAACAAATGCTAAATTTACTTTTTTTAAGATTAAAATTAAATTACTTATAATTTACTTCAATTTAAATTTATAAGATTTAAAATATAAATTATTTTTAACATTTTGTGTTAGTAAATATTAGTAAATAGTGTATTTTTATGTACAATGTAGTTCTTTTTCCTTTGTCTTATAGTTTTAGTAATGTTGCTTTTTACAAATAATTTAAATGATCATTGAATATTTAAGTCAAACATTTATTTATTATTGATTTTCATGTGTTATTTGCATTGGATTAAATATTTTAAAAATATTTTTTCAAAGAGAAATATACGTATCTCCTGGTTTTGGATCGTGAAAAGTCTTCTGCACTGCACAAGCATGGCTTCCTTAAAGCACTGGTAGAGCAACCCAAATTGGAATACCATATTCACTCATCGACCAAAACACCGGAGCTTCCACATACAAAAACATGGACATGGAGACCACCACTATATAGCCACATGGGTATTTCCAAGAAACCAATGGACATCAGATACCCGTCATATCCCAAATCTTTCCATAATCCCATCCAACCAGTACGGTAATGCATTTGCCCTCTTATTATAAGAATTTGATGAGGGAGCAAACCTGAGACATAGAAATAATGCACACAACTAGCAAACTTTATTATTATTCAATAATGAAAATCTTGCATGCAGAGGATCTCCAATCCTCGAGCTCTGTGATACATGCAAGCTACAGAAGTTTCAGAAAAAATTTACAGAATTACAGAAAATCCCCTTTTCACAACATGCAAACTCTTTCTCCAAAAAGCTATCCAAAAATCAGAAACTGGCCCATAAATAGCCCCTTTTTGGTTTGGAGCCAAAAAAAACATTCGAGTTATGAGTTTTGGCGGTTTGGCACCAAAATTACAATTTGAAATTCAAATTTAAATTCACATTCGAAAATTAGCACATTTCTAAAATATGCACCAACTTCTGGAAGCCATAACTTTTAATCTGATCGTCAGATCTTCAATGATAATACCTTTTCGGAAAGCTCTCAAAAATATGATGTTCCACAAAGTAGGCCTATAGTTGACTACTTTGGCATTTCCGCAAATTTTTGGGCCCATCCGAAACTGTTTAGGGCCTCAAATTGGACTTGAAAGGTTTTTCAGGGCAAAAAGTAAAAACTGGAACTTGAATAATTTCAAACCGTGAATGATCTTGACCTGATTCTTTCACCAAAGTGTTTAGTTTTCCATCCTGAACCTTCCCATAAATTTATATCTTCCCACGCCTTCAAATTCATACCTGCTAAAAATAGCAGTTGAGCAGAAAAAGCAGAAAAGCAGTTATGAAAGTTGGAAACTCTTATTCGACGAAAAGGGTATCCAAAAATGCAAAAAATATACAAAATAAAACAACATGAACAAAAATGGAAATCATCTTTTTGGGTGATGCAAGATTGCCCTCACACCACTAGATACTCCTGCATCAGAATCACAAGCTCTTGGTAGGAGCAAACATTGTAGCTCGACAACCCATAATATCTTTTGAGATCACTTCTTGCAGACCCGACCAAAGTACTGTTGTCGAGCCCATTACAACTCTTTGAGCTTGCACCACCCCCGAGTTTGCCAGAAGATCTGCAGCTTGATTTGCCTCTCTATAAACGTGCGACAAAGTATAATCTGATAGCCTTCCTAAAGATTCTTTGATTAGATTGATCCAATCATTAATTCACCAATTTTGTGAGCTTCCAAAGGTAATTGCATTTATACAGAGCATAAAATCCCCTTCAATTTCGACGACATCAATACCATTTGGGATACATATTTGCAATCCGAGCCAAAGAGCCTACATTTCAGCCATGTTATTAGTGCACACGCCTAAATTCTTCGAAGCAGCCCATACACACTCACCTTTTAAATTTTGAATTATACAACCCACCCCTGCATTACTGAGGTTGCCCTTTGCAGCCCCATTGAAGTTCAATTTCCATTTTGACCTTACTGGGTATGTCCAAAAAATTTCTTTCCTATTCTCTTTTGTTGTAGGTGGATGTCTAGAGATCAGTATTCTAAGCCCGCTCCATGTCTTCATGATTTCTTCATCCCACCTTGAGAATTTGGATTTGGAACCCATAGTGATCCTATTATTTGTTGTCTCTATGATAGCCAGTTGAATCTTATCCAAGAGGTGATCTCGATTTAGAGAAATCCCTTTAAAAACACATCTATTCCTCTCCTTCCATATGTGCCAAACCACCAATGATGGCGCCATAAGCCAAATTCCTTTCCAGAACCCATTCTTAATCATATTTGGATAGCTTTCCATAAAGTCCCAAAGTGTGCAATGCCTTGGGCCGATAAAATTGAGAGTTTTTTGCAACCAATCCCAACATGACGCAACATAAGGGTAGGATAAAAGCAAATGATCTAGATTCTCCTCCACCTGTTTGCAAACGCTACACCGTGTTGGACCAATAACAGCCAACATTTTCAATCTCTCACCAATTAAACAACACTTATGGAGAGTTGTCCACAAGAATGCCCCAGCCTTGGGCAGGATCTCCTTCCTCCAATAGATTCTTGCCATCCAAGACTTGCCCTTAATTTGCTTTAACTGAAGTCGATAGCCGAGCTTGGCCGAGTATTCCCCAGAAGATGCACCACACCAAAAAATAGAATCTTCCTTGTTGAATAGTCTAATCGGTTTGTAATTTATTTCTTTGCAAATCTCAATAGCCAGAGAATTGGGGAGTGGTAATGTTGAAAAATTGACCCAACAAGAGTTGTCGGTTAATGAACTATTCTCTTTCCTAATGTAATCTGCCACCTTTGTGCCAAATTCAGACTGAATGAAATCAAGGTACTGGTCAAGATCAAAAATTTATGCCAGAATAATGCTTTCCTCTCATTCCCAATCTGCCACGATAAATGGTTCGTGATTAGTTGCCTGCAGTTCAATATGTGCTTCCAAGCAGCAGAACCACCATCCAGGTTGGCGACCTTTAAAATTCGAGAGGGGTCCTCACTATTCAAATATTTGTTTTGCAAGATTTGACACCACAGCTTGCCAGGCCTTCTATACATTTTCCATATAAGCTTTGCTCCTAATGCGATATTTTGCAAATGAATTTTACGCAGCCCAGCCCCACCATCTTCCTTTGACAAGCAAACCGTATCCCAACCATTCAATGGGATCTTTTTAAGTTCCTTTGACAAGCAGACTGTATCCCAACCAATCATACATCCATCTTGGTATATATTTTATCTATAAAACTCTTGAAGTTTGTGGGAGTTACATTCAAAGTTAGGGCTAGAGTTCAATTAGAGTTACCTGGTTATGGGACAATTAGGATTCAGGTTCAATCGAGATTCAATTAGGCTTAAGATTTAATTAGGGTAAGGTTTAAGGTTAGGGTTGGGGTAGGGTTAAATTAGGCTAAGGGTTAGTATTAGTGTTAGGGTTAGGGTTCAAGTCGAGTTTTGATTCAATTAGAGTTATGATTCAATTATAGTTTTTGATAAGAGGAAAAACAAGTTTTGAATGGACCTGAAACCATTTACAACAGGTTTTGAATGGACCCAAAACCATCAGATTTTAATTATATATTATATTTTTTAATATTTTAGAGAATCTAATGGTTGAGATCATTTCAATGTTCTTGCATCCTCCTCTACAATTTTCAACTATTGATTTTCAAAATCAATTATATTTTTAAAAAAATAAAAGAAAAAAAAACTTAAATATAGAGTTAGATATCTTAAATACATCTATCTAAAAATTATTAAAAAAATCATTCTAAGATATAATCAAAATAAAAAATAAAATAGTCTTTAAATACATAGAATAACTCCAAATTACTCTCTTCATATTCTCATATGACACCATTTATTTATTCTCATAAAAAGAAATTAGAAATGTCAATCTAAGATAAAAATAAATAAATAGCTTTTAAATAAATAGAATGTGACCAAATTAATATCTTCTCATATGACACCATCTATTTATTCTCATAAGAAATATTTCTAAATAGAAATTTTAAAAGATTATTTTTAATATTAAATAATCTAACAAATTATTTTTTAAAATTTAATTCAAATATAATAACTATCCAACTAGCATTTATATCTTAAATTTAAGATATATATGTTAATAGCAATCACGGACCCAACACATAACATAAATTAATATATAATTATACAATATTATTTTAAAAGATTATTTCTAATATTAAATAATCTAACATTATTTTTTAAAATTCAATTCAAATATAATAACTACCCAATCATAATTGATATTAGGTTGAAATAAGATTGGTTATAGATTCATTGTATATGTCTTTACATTAAGCTTTGAAATCATAATTAGTGCCCCTGATAAAAACATACAAAACAAATCCAGTGAAGGTTGAACCATTTCTTAATTTGTTAATTCTGGAGAACTTCATAAGCTACAGGTTGACCACAATGGCATACTCCACCATCACAATGGGAAGCATGCCTGTCGTTGCTCTCTTCATCCTCCTCCTCCATCCCTGGCCAGCTGTCGAAGCTCAAACGAATTTCATCGGCGAAACAAATTTCTCTTTCGTACATCTGTCTGGAAGCGCAACAGTGATCCCCAATGTGGGTATCCGTCTCACTGATCAAGCAGAACACAGTAAGGGCAGAGCTGTATATACACAACCAGTGCGTATGAAAGATCGCGGGTCCGTGGATGAAACACTGTCATTCAGCACTACCTTCGTATTCTGCATACTTCCCCCTTCAGACCTTTCAATGGCCGAAGATGGATTGGCCTTTATCATAGCGCCTCAAGCATCTCAAAACACAGCTTTAGATGGTCTGTACCTTGGTCTCTTCGACAATTTTACAAGCATGGGACACTCTTATAATCATCTCTTTGCGGTAGAGTTCGACATCGTACAGAACGATGAATTCTATGATATTAACGGCAATCATGTGGGTGTGGATCTCAACTCTCTCATCTCTGTAGAGTCTAAGTCTGCAGGTTACTGGATGGGCAACCAGTTTTTAAAGCTGGATCTCAAGAGTGGACAGAATATACAAGCTTGGATTGACTACGGTCATCTTTCAGAGGAGCTCAATGTAACGGTAGCCCCTGCTGGTTCCCTTCGACCTGAAATTCCCCTGATATCTATGAAAAACCTAAGTCTGTCAAGCATTCTTGAAGAAGAAATGTATGTTGGTTTCTCAGCATCAACAGGATTAACAATTGAAGGCAATTACATCCTCGCCTGGAGCTTCTCTACAAATGGAACGGCACCTTCGTTGAATACATCTATGCTCCGGTCCCTTATGCAGGGGAAATCAAAATCCCACAACTTGCCACTAATAGCCGGAGTTACTAATGTAGGTTTGGTTGTTTTCTTAGTACTAGTGGCTGCAACAACATCAGTAATGTGGTTTAAAAGAAAGAAACATAGGGACCCTATTGAAGGATGGGAGGTGGAGTATTGGCCTCATAGATTTCGCTACATAGACTTATCTATTGCAACCAAGGGGTTCGGAGAGGAGGAAGTCATAGGATGTGGAGGCTTTGGCAAGGTTTACAAAAGAGTCCTTCCTACTAACAGCCTACAAGTTGCTGTAAAATGTCTCCTCCGAGAGAGCAGCGAAGGAGTGAAGGAATTCATAGCAGAGATTTCAAGTCTGGGGCGTTTGCAGCATCGGAATCTTGTGCAGATCAGAGGCTACTGCAGGCGTGGAAAACGGTTATTTATTGTTTATGACTACATGCCTAACGGAAGCCTGGATAAATTGATGTTTGCTAACCCTGGTGGAGTTCTAGGATGGGGTCAGAGGTACAGAATTCTGAGGAACGTAGCTGCTGGACTGCTGTATCTTCACCAAGGATGGGAACAAAGAGTAGTGCACAGGGACATCAAGTCTAGCAATGTTTTGTTGGATTCGGAGGTTCATGGAAAACTGGGGGATTTTGGACTTTCTCGTTTGTATAAGCATGATGACAACTACATAAGCACCTGTGTGATGGGAACACCAGGCTACATCGCACCAGAAGTGGCACACACAGGAAGGGCCACTGCCGACTCCGATGTGTTCAGCTTTGGGGTTTAGATGTTGGAGGTTGCATGCGGAAGGCGTCCCGTGACTCCCTTTCCCGATACCCCTCAAATTGGTTTGTTGGACTGGCTGCGAGGCCTGTCCGCTAACAATAGCTTATGGATGCAGCGGATCCAAAGCTTAATGGTCAATACCTTGAGGATGAAATGGAGAGAGTGCTTCTCTTGGGACTGCTTTGTTCCAATCCTCGACCGGAAGCCAGACCTCCCATGAGGCAAGTGCTGCAAATTCTTCAAGGGGAATCATCCCTCATTTCATTATCACTTGACACAGGTACGCCGAGCCCAACAACAGAGAGTCCATACAACTACAGTACAGATGCGTACTGTTCTTCTTCCTTAGAGGGACGTTAGGGCTGTAGACGTGGATTGGGCAAATAAGGCGATCTCTTTTGAAATTTTTATGTAAAGGATGGTGCATAGTGCATACTCGATTTTGTCTGTGCTGTTGTTGAATAACATTTTAGTCTTGGCATGCAGTGGATTAATCGAGTGTGTTATCCAGCCTTAGGAAAAATTACCCTGCATGTAGAATTCTGGATTTTATTTTAATGTATGAATGTATGAATGTATTTGTTGCAGTATGAATAACGCTTCAAACGTAGAAATTTACAAGCATTTGATGTGAATTGATGAAAGCAATACATCAAAGTTCAATTCGCAAGAAAAATTCAGAAACATAGAGATTAACGAAAGAACTTGTTTGTATGAATGTCAAGTAAACCATCGTTAATCTCTATGTTTTCTGATTTTTTCTTGCGAATTGAACTTTGATGTTTGCTTTCATCAATTCACATCAAATGCTTGTAAATTTTTACCTTTGAAGCGTTATTCATGATTCCTTTTTCAAAGAAAAATATTACTTTTGGTCACAATTTTCATTATTTGTAATTTTCATACTTCAAGAAGCATGAAAAAACAATTCACCTACATATTGCATCACAACAATGCATGGATCTATTTGTTTCATTTTGAAACCAACTTTAAAATGATGGCACATCTATTCAGCTAGTTTTCTTCTTTTATAGGTCACAATACTCAAGTGACTATTTATTGTTGCATTTAAGGGGTTTAGAACCTTCTTTAGAATTTGTTAAAGACAAGATGCTTCTTAATGGACGATCTAGTCTTCTTCACAACAAGGTATTCATTTTAGATATAATCTTTATTATCTTTAATTTACATGAATTTATTCGTATATAAATAGATAAATTTTAGTCTATAATTAGAAAAAAATGAGGTATCAAATTTTATAGTGAACAGTTAACCAAAATCAAAAGACACAAAATTAATAAAAATTAAGTTAACTAATGTCATAGGCACAATAATAAAATTAAGCTATGGATTTTATACATTTCTAAATTCAATTTCCATAAATTATTGTTATATAAACCCTAAAATTATCTTTTAATTCATACAATAATTTGTGTGAAAGATGTGTGTTAAGAGGTCTATCCCTTCACTATTTAGATAACCATTCTCAATGTAATCCTCATTCTATGAATAGACATTTAGGTAGGCCCTCAACCTCAAAAGGATTTCTAAGTTATTTATGTTTTAAATTATTAATTTGTGCATCCAAATGAGGCTTTATAAATCTAACCATGCATTAATCCTTCTAATTTATGTTTGAGTCAAGACCTCTCAATATGGACAAATACATATGTCAAGCAAGGAGTTTCTACACAAGAATTGATGCAACACTTGAGACACAACATTATTACATGCTAACAAGGATTGATATATATGACAAAGACCTTAAAATTGGTAAAAATACTAAAGTTATGCCACTAAACATGTATGAATTTCATCTATAAAGGAAATAAAATGCCAACATTTATTATGAAAAGGATAGTCTATGTGGGCTTGGTGGGACCAACATGATGTGTCTTATGTATGTGGCAAAAAAAAGGGTTAACAAGTGAGCATGTTGGATTAAATATATGGTCAACATGAGGGAGTAGGTAAATTAGATTATTAGTGTATGGTGGTGTTGGTTTTCCAATCTGTTATCAATGATATTTAAGAAATTGTGAGATTTTATGTTCAAAATCATTGAAAGGATGGGCCAACAAACAAGAGATGGATATATCTCTCATGCACTTTAGGTTTTATAAGACCTAGGAAGGTACACTTCAAGCAACATTAGATTTTATATGAAAAATGGGATTATCACAACACGAACAACAAATAATTTATTCATTTAAATATATAGGTATTAAATAAACAAAATAAAATTTTAGATATGTTAAATAAAACTAATAACATGCAACAATAAATTGTAATTATTCATTCTAAATAATTTTAGTAGGATTATTTATTCATTTTAATATATAGTTATTAAATAAACTAATGAATTGTGATTCTTCATTCTAAATATTTGAGTGGGTAGAGATGTTGAAAAGATTGATGCCTTCTTTTTGAGATTACAAAATCTGAAAATTGCAAATATATATTGTCCTAACAAAGTCAACTTTATGTTTTATCAATAAAATATTATTGCTTTACAATAATAAACCCCTAACTAGAACAAATTTGATATTTAACTATTGAAATGGCAGTGCCTCACAATGACATAAACACCCATGATTTGCTACCCAAATTCTACTTAGTAATCCTTTATTAATACCACAATCCTACTTACTATTTAGAAAGACTTATTACCCTTTTTCAAGGCATGCAAACTAAACAAACAAATTTTGTAGAAAAATGTAAGTAAAGATTTTCAATTTTCATTAAAATGTACTTCTCTTCAAGAGTTAAAAAATACAATAAATGAGACAAATTGAAAGAAAAATTGTTTTCATCTCAATTTCAATAGAGTAAATCATTATTATAATACATGCCAACAAAATTTTGATCTCTATTACCCTTCAAAAAATACATTTTTTAATAAAGTTCTCTTCACAAAAATTTTCTCTCCAAAATCACCCAACCCTTACAAATGAAAATACATTTACATTATATACAATCCCTTTCAAAAAATCAAGCCAACTATTATAATTTTTTGGAAAAATAAAAATATATTTACGAGAATCTTATATTTTCATCCTCCTTTTGATTTTGAATTTCACTACCTTTTACTTTGTTTTTATGGGTATTTAAAATTTATAGTTGGAAAGATTTGAAATAACACAACTTCTAAGAGCCTTAAGTATCTTTTTGACCTCCTTTTTTTTTAAATTGAAGAGCTCAAAGAGATCTACTGCCCAAAAAATTGTTATGCCAATTTCACCAATTTTTAGACCCAAATTCCATCTTTTGAACCTTCAGAAAATTCAAATTTAGTATTTTTTCCATAGCGTCTAAAATTCTTAGAGTTTAATAACTTACTTTTTAAGTGTGTTTTATTCTCAAAACTAACTCTCAAGGTTGACTATGCATTCCTAGCTCTCGCTTTGGGTAATTTTTTAGATCCACATATTCTTAAATACAAACTTACTATTTAAATATAAATCTTACTATTTTTAGATATTTCGATAATTTTGGTTATTCTGAATAATTTTAGAGGGTTAATAAAGCATGTATACTCAATTGTCTTGAACTTACTGTAAAGTATAACCTCACATATATATACTTGACAAAAAAATATCTCATCCTAATTTGGGTAAACTAAGACAATAAAGGGAACATAAACTTGGATGAAATTTTAGCAAAGCAAGTGAAATTTTTAGGAATAGGCATGAACAAGTAAATTCAACATGGGCTCCAATAGTGGAAAATTTGAAACTAATCAACAATAGATTTCCTATTCACAATGTTTCATGTGCTTATAAATATAAGACAAATGGCCATGTGGTGGCTTCATTTAGAGGCATCATATTATGCAAGGAAATGTGTATGCTAATTTATTGAAAGAATGATTTCCTATTGTTTCAACCCATGGTAAAATTCCTACAACATCTTTCCAACAAGTCTTTTATTTACATGTTAATCTATTATTAGTCCATCATTCCTCATACCATCCATGGGTAATACATTGTGAATGCCAAATGCTTAAGACTTAGGTAATCAAAACTAAAATGTAACATGAGTGGATAGAAGGTGAAGGTCTCACATCTAAAGAAACATCCAATTGTTGATGAGGTAGAATCCTTTTTATCCTATGGTGATTACTTAGTGATCAATTAAAAGAGCTCAATCTCAATTTTCATGCTATCATTTCTCTAAGTTCCACCAAATAAATTTTTTCACATGTCTCTACCAAGAAAGTACCAACATTTAAAAGGAAATATTCACATTAGATTAAAAAAATCACTATTTCAAAGGCTTCTACTAAATTCTTTAACCATTCCACAAGGATTTAACTATGTATTTTCACTATTCCAAGGCATTTGAGATTAGAATGAACTAAAATGAGGATTTAATACCACTAATTGTAAAATTTTACATGGACTAAAAATATCCTCCAAAGCATGCACACTAAGGAATAACACCTAGGTTTCTTTTTTGAAATCATAGAGGCTTTATAGAAATACATTATGATCACATCAAAACACCAAAATAAGAACATGATAAGGGAAAAGTAGGACTTGAACTTGACAAGAAATATAATACCTAGGCCTAACCTTCAATGCCATAAACTAAATTCAATTTAATCGTAAGGGTCTTACACTAAGAATTATTGAGGATATACAAAAATAAAATACATTTAATGAAAATATGACCACAAGAAAAAAAAATTCATAGAATCACCAAAGAGAATTTCATAAAAAATTCAGGAGCAACATCCATCAAGTACAAACTACCAAAACTAAAGGTTATACCATCTATAAAATATTGCTAGATAACTCAAATCAAACAAGGTGACCTCCAAACCTAAATCATACTAGATAACCATGAAATAATTCCTTCTCTAAAATAGATCAAATGAGCCTCTTAATTAAACCAAGGATTGAAACTAAGATATTACAATAAAAAAATCTACAAAAAATTGAACTTAGGATGGTCAAAGAGGGGTTCCATTTATTTAACAAAGAAAAGAGGAAATTTTATGCAAGCAACAACAAATGTTGAATCTACTAGGAAATGTTGTTAAGAAGTTAATAATAAAATAACATGTTGACAACGTCAAAATATTTAAAGAAAATAATAAATGTAGAATAATGAATGCATAAACAATAAAAAAATTGACTAACCATAGTACAAAATTCAATGCCTATTAAACCAAAGTGTGTTCTTGTGAATTCATTCCATTTCTTAGAATTTCCTAAAACTTTTCATCTTAATCAAGACATCAAACTAGTGTGTACTTTACATCAAACATTGGTGTGCTACCAACTAAGCATGCATAGCCTTGATGAAGTTATCTCTAATCCAACTCTAGTTGGAGCTCTACTACCATCCAAGTGTTCATAGACCTAGTAGAGGTTACTTGAAACACATAAATAATTAAGTTCTTTTTATTTTTTCCATTTTTTCATGATTTTATGTTCAATTTTTTCTTTTCTTCTTGTTGGTGGGTAAAAGTACAAAGTTGTGTCACACTTTTGGCCAACTTATCAACACAAGTGAATTAAATTATTTGAAAAACTTGATGTTTCAACAACTCCTTATGTAAATAACAATTTTTTTAAAATATAAAAACCTTTTTGTAGATATATAAGTGTAGTTTTCAAATATATATAGTTTTAATATTTCAAATATTTTTTAATTTTTAATTTTACTAAAATTAGGTTATCAATACCAAAATATAAGGCTAATTATCATATCAAGAAAAAAATACTAAAATTTATTAAAAAAAATTGAAAGCAATATGGTGCACTAGATAAAAGATTCTATGTCAACATGGCATAAAAAAATGGATAAATAATGAAGACAAAAGGTGACGTCCCATGAAAACAATTATGTTTTCAATACATGCACATTTTAATTATATTTATTTAAAAAATTATATTATCAAAATTGAGAAAAAATAAATCCATGCACTAAAGTTTAAACTTACAAAAACACACAAAAAAATTGAAGGAAAAAAAATTACTATATAAAGAATGATGTCCCATTTAACTTCATTTTTCCATATTTTATTAACAACTAAATTATAGTGTCAATTTTACAAAAAAATATGTTCAAATATATATTTTTTAAATATAAACATAAAATACATAAATAAAAAATATTTTAGTAGTTTACACCATTTCAAAATTAAAAACATATATGGCACTTTTTAGTGATTCAAGTTAAAAATTGGGATCAGCGTTGGCCGATTCATTTATAAAAGTGTGACACAACTTTGTGTTTTTACCTTGATGCATAGAGTTGTAAATCCCTAAAGCCTTAAATGTGAGATTCTTTTGAGTGTTAGTGTGGACTGAGGATTGTCAGTGTGGGTCGATTACACTTGATCCATGATGAATCGAAGAATAAGTTAGCCACTAAACCTCAATATCAAACAAGATCATTCAAATTGAAAGTTAAACTAAGCATTTATTGAAACTGAAAAATTACAAACTACAAAAATAGTTAAATTCCTACTCTAATCCATTTGAAACTTATCTTGTTTTGGAACAACGAGCCTTTCCCAATCCCGTGATTTGTGAGCTTGTATCAATTGATTCTATGGAAGAGAATCGATAAAACCATTGTGATAAATTGATGAAAACCCAATTCATGCTAAAATTGATCTAATTATGCAATTGCTAAGCTAATTCTAAGCTAAAAGATGAAAACCCTAATTTATAAACAAGTTAAGATGGATGCATGGAAGCCATTAATGGATGTCTTAAGCTATTATGTAGCTAAAACTGAACTAAAATTAGCTAAAAGTGAATAAAAAGTGAGTGTGAATGCAAGTGAATTCAACAACATGAGTTTGCAATTGAAAGATGGATCCATTTGTCTCTAAATAGTGTTCTATTTATAGGAAAGTAAATGAGAAATGAAGGGTTGAGATTGAAAAGGTTAATCAACAATCCAGAATGGAGGAAAAAGGAGACATGGATCATGGATTCTCATCAATGGGTGAGAATACAAGATGAGAATTAATCAAGGGATCACATTTGTTCCAAACAAACACACTTTTGACCTGCACACGCAAGTCACCAGGTGACTTGCTCAAGAGGTTATTAGGTTTAGCTTGTTCAAGAAGCCAAGTGAGATGATTAGAGGAGAGAGAATATTCTTTGAAATATTCTCACAGGTGAGGAAATAGATATTTTGCAAATTAAAAGAAAGTTTTAATTGTGCCAAAAAAAGGATAAGGAATATTCTATGGGAATATTCCCTTTTTGGAGTTAGATTAGTTTAATTGTTAATTAAACAAGGTTTAATCATGCAATTAGGGGATTTGAAGAATTAAAATGATATTCATTAAATGAAATGATTTAATAAAAGGGGGAAAGGTGAGATGATATTTAATTAAATAACTTAGGGTTATTTAATTAAATAAGATGACATAGGGTATTAAATTAAATATCTTGATCTATTTAATTTAATGAGATGAAGTGTCAGTGTAAAAAGGTGATGAATTAACCCGATTAAATATGTTAGGTTAATAGACAAAAATAATGCAATTAATTGATTAGCTAGGCTAATTCAATTAATTAAGTGAAAAGAGGATGGGTTTGAAGAGGAAATGATATTAGTAAACCTAATTCGAGTGTATGATATCATTTAGGACATTTTTTCAGTGTCTACATTTTTCCCCTCTTTGAAGCGAGGTACTTGCTGCTTCGGTTCAAAGAATAACACTCCTCAAGTTAAAACTACTGCTTAAATCAAAAACTAAAATTTTCCAAATTTTTAACTGCCCCAACAGAAGGATAAAGCTAATTCCCTGCCCCCTCGAGAAATCGAGCAAAAATTTTGAATTTCGGGTTGATTTCTTGATAAAGATGAAAAGCTACCCCAAGGGTCTAGAAAGGCTCTGGGATGTAATAATTATGCCAAAAATTCAAAAAATGATGTAGAATAAGTTCCAAATTGGCAAAATTGGTGAAAATGATGATAAACCCTAGCTTGAAGGTAAAATTAGGGCAAAAAACCCTAATTTTCTAGCATAAATAAGCTAAGAAGGGTCACTTCAATGGGTAAAAGCACAAAGTTGTGTCACACTTTTATCCAAATAAATAGTTTCGAGTGAAATATTTTTGGCTGGAAAGGTTTTAGTCGAATAGATTTCGACCAAAACCACGTGGCCTATTACGTGACACACAGGTTTCAGCCAAATAAGTTTTGCTTGAATCCCAAAAAATTAAAATTAAAATTTTCCCACTTTGAAATTGGATTTTTTAATGTGTGAGGTTTCTACTGAAATTGTCTATGTGGCATCCTAGTTGGCAACCAACTCAACTTTTGACTTTAGCTAAGTATTTCTTTAGTCAGAATGATGTTTTCTAAAAAAAGAAAAATACCCTTTTGTAGACCTTCAGAGTGGTGGATCCGAATATGTAATTTTTTTAACTATTTTGATTAGTTTTAATATATTTTATTTTTAGAATAATGCAAATAGGTTGTTAAAGTTAAAAATGAGGCTGATTAGAAATTAAAAAAAAAATAGTAAAACATATTATTATTTTTTTAAAATTATATGGGGCACAAGAGGAGAGAGTCTTCTTCAAAAGGGTATAATTTGTTTTTTGAAAATGATTAAAAAAATAGACTATAGTTGACAACCAGTGAAAACTGTCGAATTTTGACAAGTTTGACTTTAAAATGTTATTACAAGAAAAATATACATCAAAATTTGTTTTTTTTTCCATGCACAAGATATTGAAGTTACCTATTTGGAGAAAAAAATTAGGGAGAAATGAAGTATTTTTCAATTTATTTTTTGACAGCCCATGAAGTAACTTTTTTCTAAAATTTTCAGCATTCCAAAATTTGTTCTTAAATTGATAAAAAGTAATGATTTTCTTTTTTTTTAAATTCTAAAAAATTACAGGAATAAACTTCATCAAAAGTTCTACATTTCATTAGTTTACATCATCTTGAAATTCAAAACATAAAGACTACTTTTATGTTGTTGAAGTTCAATTTTTTTTTTCTCTTGGCTGATTCCTTTATAAAGTGTGACACAGTATTGTGATTTTAGCCCAATTCATTTATGTATTCACACCTTGGAGATTCTTGTTGTTTCAAGCTTTGACCCTCTGACGAAATGGCGCAATGAGAGCTCCCCAAACACATTTTCAATCGAGTGTGAGAGTATAAGCGGATTCCAGGATCAGGACCACCGATATGTAACTCAAAACTTGATTTGAAACTTGATTGTTTGATGCATTTATTGCACGTTAAGTTTTAAACTTTGGTGATGTTGCTATATAGCGATGCCCATTTGAGAATCAGTGATGCTAAAATGATTTATAGTGACGCATATGTATATGGCGATGCACTTCACGATTTAAAATTAGGGTTTCTAATTTTAAATTGTGACACATACTTATATAGCAACACACCTACCGATTTGAAAACTAGGGTTAGGGTTTCCAAAGTTTAAATTGTGACACATTTTTCGATTTGCAATTTGAAATGCCTTCAAGTGTTGTAATTGAAAATTTGAAATATAGCGACACTATTGTGATTTTTGAGTTGAAAAATTCTAGATTGAGTCAAATTTCTTCAATTTTTTGACGTCGTGTGCTTCGTGGGTGTAGGAGGTCATTCCATCACTGATGTTGCATGAGCACATGCCCACAATGTTGGAGAGCCTGGATGGTTTATTCGAGTTGCACTAGGAGCACCTGGGAGAGATCGACCTTTGGTACATTACATATGCATCTGTCATCCAAACTCATTTAGCTATGATGATCACTCTGTGCAAGAGATGGCACAGTGAGACTTCCTCATTTCACCTTTCCACTGGCGAGCCGACGGTGACCTTGGAGGATGTATGGCAGATTTTGCACTTGCTCATACATGGCAAGCGAGTGATTTTCGATGTCGATGCTAGATACGATTCCTATCATGAGGTGATGGAGATGGAGTCCATTGTTCTTGTCACTTCTCAGATTGACCTTGAGTCATACAGAGGTCATGTTCCCACTTTTTGATTGATCATTGTAGCCATCATTTCAGGATTGGTCGCTCTTGACTAATGTAGCAGAGGGTTTAGCCTAGGATGGGATTTGGCATAGCACCAAATGCTTCATAGGAGGACTTTGTTCACATGGGGTCTAGCGATGTTGGCCTCACTATCATGATATGCACAACTTTGTATATTGTGATGATAGAACCATTGGTACAGGGGTGACCTTGCTGCATATTTGGACGTGGGAGCATATTGCTATGCTTTGGCCGATTGTATAGATGGCA
Source organism: Sequoia sempervirens (assembly GCA_007258455.2). Taxonomy (NCBI): domain Eukaryota; kingdom Viridiplantae; phylum Streptophyta; class Pinopsida; order Cupressales; family Cupressaceae; genus Sequoia; species Sequoia sempervirens. The sequence continues at coordinate 308,041 of VDFB02365567.1, forward strand.
GAACTTGAGCCAGATGATCCCATGATTTGGTGGTATAAGGGTGTGATTACTTTGACATATTGGATAGATTGGGTTCCCATATTGGTGATGGGTGCTCAATGACATGACAATTTTTAGATGGTACCCATGGCTATAGATGCCAGTCTAGTATGATGATGTACAACAATTATTTTTCACTAGGTAGAGCCAATACATGTAGGGGTCGGGAGCATATGATTATCGAGTGGTACGTGCTAGATAGAGTGGCACAATAGTTCGAAGAGTAGTAGGACAAGCCAGATGATGCATACAGGGCCATTTTCACGTGGTCAACTCAAGAGGTTCCCACTTGGGGACCTACCATTCCATCTCTAGAGGTGGTAGAGGGATTCAGATAGTTGGTGGCTCAACCATCGGCCTATTGCTAGGGTCAGGTAGTAGCACAGACTACACTGACTTATGATGCATGGTTCACTCCTCCTTAGTGTTTGACAGATCTAGTGGGTGCTCCTCCCAGAGGGAGAGGATCCAGGGGTAGAGGATAGGGACAGGGACAGGGTGGCCAGGATGGCTAAGATGGACAGATTCTAGGGGCTCCACCAGTTGGTTAGCAGCCTCTTGTACAACAACAACACATACAACAACCCAGTGTTCAACAACAACTTGGTGTTTAGCTACCACCACCATTGGATCCTAGAGTTATATAGATCCAATAGCTATAGCAGTAGTTGCAGGTTATCACAAGTGAGTAGGATTAGGCTCGCTTACAGATTTTCGCTATTACTACTAAGCGGGATTGTTGGCCTCCTGCAATGGTTTAATAACTAAGCCTTTAGGGATGTGACTTATAGATTGAATATCTGCACTAAGTAGCTATCTTACTCATCATGAAGATGCATTTCAATTGTCAACCCAAGGACGTAAACTTGAAATGGGTCAGCATTGTATGTGCACTAGGACTTCATTGCAATCATCCATAAACTAGGTAAGAAACAATGTTGGAAATGAAGTGCTAGAAAGAAATCAACTGAAATATTGAGCATAAATCAACATCTTCACTAAGCATTAATCAACTAGACTAAGATTGAATGAAAAAAATGGAAATTACAACAAATAGACAAGAAAGTACTCTATCTGCCTTGGTTGTAGGAACAGTCACAAAACATAATTTAGTGGTTGTAGGAACATACAGTTGTTGAAACTGAAACTAAATATTGAATAGAAAATGAATTCTAGACTAATAGATGGAATTCTCACCAAGTGGGCTCCCTTGGGTGAGTCTCCCTTACACTAACTCAAATGTAGCAACTCAAAATATCATATTATTTCTTGAAATCATAAGTACACCATCTCAGCCATAGAACTGTAAAACTAGAAAATGCAAGTACAAACTCAGAATGTCTAACCTTATCAAAAGGAGCATTTGACCATTATTTATAGAGAGAAAATACTGACTAACCCTAACTACCTAGGCAGTTGACTTCATCAAATAGGAGGATGCCACTTATTGAAATCATTGAAAAAGATGGAGGAAGTTATGCATGCGCTAAATTGGTCAAATTAGACTTGCTTCAACGAGAATCTAGCACAACACACTCCCTAGATTTTCTCAAAAAAAAATATGACCATTAAAAAAGAGGTTACATTTGTTTATTTGTATTAGGAATTTCCCTCCATGAGATTTTCCTCGCTTTGACTTCTTAATGATCAACTTCTTGACTTCTTGGTAACCGACCAACTGGCAAGAATTTCACCACATAGCAGGCTTTGTTGACATCAACATTTTAGTGGAAACCTACAAAATAGCATTAGTACACACAAACAAATGTATATCTATTATTACCTTAGTAAAATTCATTCAACCACTTGTAAATTCAACATAGGTAATCCACATAGCATGATAATGTCATTAAAGTCACATAGATAAACTTATGCCCAAGGTCTATGGTTTTAAGGGAATACCATAGAAAATGTCAACAACCTAGTGTCAAAGTCTATGATAGCAACAAAAAATAGAGAATAGACCCTATCAAAATTGAGCCATTAAATGAGCTAATCATTCCCCCCAACCTAATGGTTTGTTGGTCCTCCAACAGAAGAAGCACCATTCTTTTTCCTAGTTAATGCCCCGAAGTCAACAACTGCTAGCTATCCCACATTGGTCTCTGCAATGTTCGAATTAGGATCCCAGTAGCTCTCCAACCTATTCCATCTTGTCCTTTCTACAACTATGTCATACTGGTAATATTTGTAGTCTGGCATAGGCCACAATAAAGTAGGTGGCTGAAATGTTAATGGAAGCCAAAACTATTGTTTCAACCTTCCCATCTAAATGTACCTGTCAATTATTTTGCATGTTGCAACATAATTCTATAAAGAGTTGGGTTCAGCTTGTTGCAACTCTTTAGTCAAACTATTCCACCTTTGTGATAAGTACCTCATTACTGATTTTCCTATAGTTCTAGCTACCTTCTCATATTCCTTGTAGGTCTCCTCCCTAATAGGAATAATCCTTCTGTTATAGCTTGGGTAGTAAAGAAATTTGTGCCATGTTTGGAAAATGTCTACAGGGTTACTAGATTTATCTCTAATAGGTGAGGGAGTATGTAATTCTCTTTCTCTGTGGGTTCTAAACTGCTGCCTCCAACTAATTTAATTATGAATCTAGGACATAAATGTCCTTAAATGAAGGTCTCCAATATACAATAATGAGTTCCATTCATGATCGTTAAGCATGACATAATTGTGCAGGTATAATTCACATAACAAATTTTTAACATCATGAGGAGCAATCTGATAAGCCTGGAAAAATTCATGTGAAGTATCAAGAGAAGGACTCAAACCTGAAATAATCCTTGACAATTTAAAGGAAAGATTCCACTCCTTCAAGTGTAGGGCATACACTCTAGGTGGATTTCTACATGCTAGAATTTTGGGTATTAAATCTACCACATTATCCACCTTTTCTTTCAAAGCAACAAGTTTTGTATTCTTCTCTTCAATCTCTACATTTTTCTTTTTAATCTCATTCTGCAACTTGCATTTTTCCTTTTTCCATTCCTCTTCTTTTCTCTGCATATCACTCCATAGTTTCAGAGCTATGTCATTCCATGAAAAATCAGGAGGTTTATGTATTATGACCAAAGTCTTCTTTGGTACTAATTCTTGTTGTTCATACAACACCGGATGTAGTGATTCAGGTTGTTCATCTTGCTCTGGCTGCAAGAACTCTAGATTCTCATCTTGTTCTTGTTGTAGGGGTTTTGGACTTTTGTTTTGTTTCTGATTCCCAACTTGTTCTACAATGGTAGCAAGCTCTGCCAATCTAATATTTTCCTGATCCTCAAGAATATCTTTTTCCTCAACATTCACTTGCCCCATTGGGGCTTTTGTCTCCTCCCTAGACGTTTGTCTAAGCCTAGGGCTTCTCTTTGGAGGTACACCAATGGCTGGCCCTGTTGGTCTTGATCTCTTAGGAGGGTTTTTGTCTTTTCCTTTGGTTGCAGGAGGAACAATGTTATCAACCTTTCATTTCCTAGGGCTTGGTGTTCATTTTTCTGCCACTTGCTTCTTGGCCTTTCCCTTTCTCATTTTTGCTTCTTTCATTTGTGCCTCTTCTCTCCTAAGGGAAGCTCTAGTTCGGATCAGGGTCTTGGCAAGGACATTATCATCAGAATTTGAGGATGAACTTTCCTCACCTAAATATTTTGACTCAGAAGACCCAATTTCAATAGATTTCTCAGCTCTAGTAGGGTTTGAACTAGGGTTTGCACTAGAGGTTGATGCTCAAGGAGTAATTTAAGTAGACCTTACTTCCCTACTAACCCTACGTGGTTGAGGCTTACCTCTAACATGTTTTGGTCTAAATTGATCAATGTTTAAAAACACCTCCCACGCCATATCAGATACTTCATGCAGAGATTTTTCCACTAGTAATTTGATTAAATAATGGTGAGAGACAAAATTATCCCTACCTTTTTGCATTCCAGTCGCCATGATGATGAGGAGACAATATAGCACATTGGGCACATTCATTCTTCGTCCATGCCTCATATGGTTTAGGAGCTTGAAGTGTACAAAATGGAGGCATGACTAGTGGCCCTCACAAGTGATGTACTTGACAATGTGGACAACTACTTGTCTCCATGGATCTGGGAGAGAAGTTCTCTTTGTACCTTGTATATCCACAACTAAGAGGGGGTCACTAGGTTTAGTAAATTCAGCTCTTGCTGACATTGCATCTTTGGTAGCAGGGTATGGCTCGCCATCAGTAGGTAAAACCGTTACCTCCACAATTCTTTCGTTAGTAATGACCACCTCCAAACCTTTTACCATTTCCTTCCCCTCAGAGAGTGTTTGTTCAAATTCTTGCACAATATCCTCATTGTAGTTGTCAAGTTTCAAGAAATAATCCAGCCAGCCACAGTTTCTAAACTCTACCAAAGAAGGTGCATCCTGCATTACCACATTATGAACCGTGGGTTCATTCCAAATTAGTTAACCTCCCATTGTTCAGTTTCCCACAATCAAACAAGCACTCAGCTAAATTTCCTTTTTCTGCAATCTCTTCCTGAAAACCCCAACTTCTTCTTCCTACAATTCCTTCTGTCATGTAGCTCACCAAATTAATTTTTTTGGGTGACATTTGAAATTATGACTAGGAAATAAAGATTCATTAATGAAGGGTATTATCGAGAGAAATGGTGGCAGCTCAGTGAAATTCACACATGCAAGCCATCATTTCAATTTATCATTCAAATTGGCTTAGTTTAAATTTGTTGATATGGATGACATGTGGTCTTGTGAGTTGACACTCCCCCCAACCTAATTTACAACATGTGTTTACATAGGCTGGTTGATAATTATGATTGGACAAGGCAAAGTACAAGTTCATGCTATGTGAAATATCTACATTTAATTACAATAATTAAAGAAATGTACTAAAGAAAATAAATATATAAATTTTTTTTGGGCACATACCTGAAATCGTGGAGTATCTTTGCAAAGAATGTGGAGAAATTACCAATTACCTTTAAGAAGTATGGTTGAGCAATTAATGTAGTGGTGAAGAAATGAAATGAAGTGATGGTGAAGTGGAGTGATGGTGGAGTTATGGAAGAGAGAGAAGATGGAGATGGATGGGAGGATGGGTGGATTAATGAAGAAGTAGACTCCCACAAAAAGTGGGAGTCTTTATTATGAAGTGGTTACATGTGTACTTGGATCAATCAGAAGGAGGGACACTAGGTCTACTTCCTTCAGCTGCAGGAAGTTCGAAGGTTAGGTGTTGATTAAATTGCTATATGAATTCTTCCTTGGATATTGCATTGTGATACAATCTTAGATGATGTCTGTTGACCAAAAGTTTGAATCTTATAGGGTCAATGGTGGTGAGTTGTACAATGTCATTGGGAAAGACTTCTGCAACCCCATGCAGTCCCAACCATCTAGTCTTAAATTTTCTTGCATTGTCTTGATACCTGGAGTCATAAAGGAGTGTCGAGTCACCAAGTTGGAACTTCTTGTCCTTTATGCACTTATCATGCCATTTGATCCTTTGATTCTGCACTACCTTGGTATGATGCAGGGTTGTCTTTCTCATCTCATCCAAATTACTCAGTTGCATGATTCTATCCTTTTGTGTCTTAGAGATATCCATCCCTAAGTCTAGTGTAATCCTAAGAGTCTTATGCTCAAATTCAATGGGCATCATAGTTGTCTTCCCATATAGTAATTCAAAAGGAGTAAAGCCTATGGTTGTTTTCCAGTTGTTCCTATAGGCCCAAATAGCTTCTGTAAACCTATTTTCCCAGTCTCTCCTATGAATAGCCACTGTTTTTGTCAGAATGACCTCAATTTCCCTGTTGGTCACCTTAGATTGGCCATTGGATTGAGGGTGATAAGGATTAGACTTCCTATGCCTCACATTATATTCATTAACTAGTGCTATGACAAGGGTTGATGTAAATTGAGCCCCTTGATCAGTCACTATATCCCTTGGAATCCCATAATGAGTGAAAATTTCCTCACAAAGAAATTTTGCAACCTTATTATCTCTTGCATGCTTCATTGCTTTAACCTCAACCCACTTGGTCACATAATCAGTGCAAACAAAGATGTAGGATTTACCATTTGATGGAGGATCAATGGGTCCTACAAAATCTAGTTCCCATTTATCAAATGGAGTGATTACTACCTAGGGGTAAAGAGGTACCTCATCAGACTTTGTTGGGAGGCCCATCCTCTAGCATCTATCACACTTCCTTGTATACTTTCATGCATCCTTATGAAGTGTGGGCTAGTAATATCCTGTATTAAGGATCTTCATTGCTGACCTCTTGGCTACAAAATTCCCTCCACATGGTTCATTATGACATGCATGCAATATATCATATGTCTCATCTTCCCTTACACATCTCCTCATGACATGGTCTAGTCTAGTGTAAAAAAAACAACCTGCAATGCATGAAAAAGGAAATGTTTTCTCAATGAGTACCCTTCTCCCTTTTGGAGAGAAATGAGGAGGAACTCTCCTTGTAACTAGGTAATTGGCTATGTCGGCATACCAAGGAGTATGCACACTAATGAAAAAAAATGTTCATTAGGGAAAGATTCATCAATGACTTGATTATCTTCTGATGTAGTCAATCTAGAAAGAAATTTTGTTACAACATTTTCTTTTCTTGGTTTATCAACAATGGTAATGTCAAACTCCTACATCAGCAACAACCATCTTGCTAGCCTGCCTAGAATGAGGGGCTTATTCATGAGGTATCTTATTGTTGTACGATCTGTATAAATACAAATTTGATACCTTGTTATGTAGTGCCCGAATTTGTTAAGGGCATAGATGACTACTAACATTTCTTTTTTTGTCACTGTGTAATTGAAATTAGCTCCTTGTAAGTTTTTGCTGACAAAATAAATATCATTCTCAATTGTTTCTTATTTTTGTCTGAATACAACTCCTACAACATGGTCTGATGCATCTCTATGAATGTGAAAAGGGAGCTCCCAATTAGGACCTTTGAGTACAGGAGCATGGGTTAAAGTTTCTTTTAGATCAAAGAATGCCTTGTCACAATCCTCTATCCACTAGAATTCAACATCTTTAGTGAGAAGATTGTATAGTGGTGTTGCCATTTTGCTTAAATCTTTGATGAAATGCCTATAGTACCCTGCATGACCTAAGAAACTTCTAACATCTTTTGTTTTGTAGGAATAGGAAGATTGGTAATCACTTCAATCTTGGATGGGTCTACTTGAATTCCTTTGTGAGATATGTAGTGCCCAAGGACTAATCCTTCCTGCATCATCATGAAACAATTCTCAATTTTCAAGGAAAGGTTATGATGTTCACATCTCTGTAAGACCTTAGATTTTGTAGGGCTTCTGCAAAATCAGCACCATAGGTAGTAAAATCATCCATATAAATCTCCATGCAATCATGTGAGATGTCTGAAAATATGCTAATGACTGCCCTTTGAAAAGTTGTAGGTGCATTACACAAACCAAATGGAAGCAGAGAGTAGGCATAAGTCCCCCATGGACAAGTAAAGGTGGTCTTTTCTTGATCCTCAGATGCAATTTTTATTTGATTATAGCCACTGAATCCATCTAGAAAAGAGAAGTACTGCTTGCCTACAAGGGAATCTAGTACTTGGTCTATAAAAGGAAGGGGAAAATGATCCTTTTTAGTGGCAGATTTAAGTTCTTTGTAGTCAAAACAAACTCTCCACTTCCCTCCCTTTTTAGGGACAATCACCAATGGGGACACCCACTAACTGTCTGAGATGGGGTAGATAAATCCTGCATCCAATAATTTCTGAAGTTCTCCTTTGGCCAACTCCCTTAATGCAGGGTTGATTCTCCTTTGTGGCTGCCTTATCGGTGTGCAATTATCTCTGATATATATCCTATGAGTACAAAGCTTAGGGTCCAATCCCTTCATGTCATGGTAGTCCTATGCAAATGCATGCTAGTGGATCTTCAATAGGTTTGTTAAGGACAATTGTTGCTCTTGGATCAACTTCTTGTTAATATTTAGATGTTTTCCTTCTGACACTTGTACTTGTGTGGATAACTCTATCATAGTTGTTTCACTAATACTTGGCACTTTTAATTCATGTGGCAGCAATGTATGAAGCATATCGGTTGTTGTACGAAGTTTTGTTGCAGGAAGAGTGGAAAGAAGTGTCTTCATTGAACTAGCAAAACTAGATTCATGAGTAGATGACTCTTCATACACCTCACAACGGTTTTGAATTATGTGGGATAGCACTTCATCTTCCTCCTGTAGTTGCATGAAAGAGCTTCTACCTAACATCATGAGTTGTGCCACATAATTGACTTCCTCGACCTCTTCTCCAACATGTGGCCATATGGTGTTATCCATGTCATGGGATGGTTGAGCAAGGGGTACAGAAAAAGCTTTTCGGTACTCTTCCCATCAGAAATGGCCACGTCCCAGCCCTGATGCAGGTTGCTTTTGGCTTTGTGTGGATTTGTTACATGTTTTGATGTGCGTGGTGGAATAATAATTAATATGATGGTGTAGTGGTGTGGAGATAAATGAAAGTGTTTATTTAAATTATGAAAAGTTGAATAGTAGTGAATGTGTTTTACTTTGAAAATGAAGCAAAATAGAGTAGAAACATTTTAATTTATGTAATATATTGCATCATTTATATCTTTATGTGATACTAATTCAATTATTGTTGTGTGCCTGAGTGCACTTGAGTTGTAGGAGTTCAAAGACCAAGGGTGTGATTAAGGAGAGGAGGTTAGCCTCTTGATAGGACAAAGTAGGAATTCCTCTCGATCACACACACGAGCACTTAGATTCATGTAGTATGCATTTAGGAATGTCAATTTTAGAGTGTTTGTTTTGAATTATGTGCAAATTAAATAACAATTAGTAAATTAAATAAATGATGAAATGAAAGCCTGATAAAATAAAGGATTAAGTTTTAATTAAAGTTAATTATAGATTTTGATTTATATGCTTATGCATTCTATTCTTCTTTTAATTTGTGTGAATATTTGAGTTAATAAGTTAACTAATAGTAAGAAGATATTTATTTTATTATTGGGTAAATATTTTCAAAAGGGGATTTACATGCAATTAAAATAAATATTATTCTTATTTTTAAAATCCATTTGAAGATTAGGGTAGGAAATGGAAAAAGGGAAATATTATTAAAAGGGAAAAGAGCTCCCGAGAAGGAAATGGTTCTTGAAAACATTCTTGAAAATAAGCTCTGCAATTTTGCTCTCATGGCTGCTAAGAAAATTCTCCATTTATTAAATTTAGAGGTTTTTGAATAAATCCTTGGGAAATAGTAGGAAAATGAAGAATTAGTGAAGCTACAGGAAGGGGAGAAGAGGAAGAAGTTTTTCAGAAAACTAGTTCAAGAGGAAGCAAAGAGAAGAATTTTTTTGGAGAGCAACTATAGCTGGAAGTGAATTATCTAGGTTTTATATTCTCTTTTCATGAATATTGATTGCAGAATGTTAATATTGTCACTGGAAATTGAATACTATGCACTTGAATTATTTTGCAAAACTGAAGAAATTGGGAAAATATTTTCATTCCTTCATATGCGTTGAAAGAAATTGCATAATTTCTTCATTTCCAGATTGGGGTTTCTCTTCTTTGAAACTATACTTCATGATTTTTCTTTTCAATTTTTATGTTGTGATTATATAAATAAATATACATATATATACATATATATATATTTATTTATTTATAAACACACATATTTTTGTGCATATATATATTTATTCAATACCTTGTATTCTATTCAAAATTCATAGCAAACTATATGAATTTTAGAATGGGCATCGATATTCTTTTTGGCCAGAAATTGTTTGTTGGGGAAACAAAGCAAGCCCCAACCCATAGAGGAAGGGGTGGTGTTGTGAGAGGGACAACGCCCTCTACAGGCCAGGCATGTGGAGGAGGCGCTGCCTCCTCACAGGAAGCGCCTTCCCCTATGGGGGAGGCGACAACCTCCACATAGTTTGTCTAGCTGCGAACTATGAAATTCTTTTTACCTTTCAAAATTGTGAAGCATGAAATCTTTAATTTGTTTGTTGGAAGCACTGTCAGCTGTAATTTAAGTATAATTCTATATAAATTATATACATATATATACACACACAACTATATATATATATATACACATACATATATATATATATATACATACATACATACAAACAAACTCTGGCATTTGTAACCTCTGTTTTATTTTCCACAGAAAATGCACTCTTTGCCAGTGGAATTACACAAAAAATATATATGAATAAATATATATTTATATATAAATATATATATAGTTATATACACACAGATATATATATATATATACCTGGCATAAATATCATTGTTATCTACAGGAAATATTACTTTCTGTCATTGGTGTCAAACAGAAAAACACAGCTCAATATATACAGTCAGCTATATGTCCACTATGTATTTATATATATACGTATATATTATAAGAATATACATATATATATATATACATACATAATGAATATATATATAGAATTGCATGGTGAACTTCAATATCTAAAAGTTAATAAACTTAGAAAAGAAGCAGATTAAATCGCATAAATGACTATGTACACTAGCAAACTTGTATTTATGTGCAAATATGGAAATTTACATTGTTTTTCTTTTCCCAAAATTGTTATTTTTTTGAATATCGAAGCATTGTATGAGTTACCATATTTCATTTCTGAACTTAGTGAGATACTCATAAGGCTATGTTAAAAGTTGAAGATGAAACTTTATAGCAAATGTAGACTATTGAAAACACATTTAAAACTAGTGAATTTTCTGAAAGAGTAGATTTCTTTTTCTAAATCTATTAAGTCTATTTACTTTGATCAAGCTATTCTAGAAAACAAAGCTTGGATTGTTTTTAAATTAGTAACTTTAAGTACATTTCTCATACTGAGTGTATGCATGAAAAGCTATTTTGATACTCTTTGAGTGAACATTGGAAAATGATAAAATTTCTTGGGAATTAGAAATGTGTAAAATTAAATGTGAACTTAGATGGAAAATGCACTAGTTACTATAATTTGAGAAACTTCTGGGACAGGATGCCGAAGGTGGACCCATAGAGACGATAGTTTTACCTTTTCTAAAACTATCATTTGTTTTATTTATTCTTGGCCAAGCACATGCACCATTGAAATAGATGGAATTAAAAGCCTAGAACTAAATGAATATAGGTCTCTGCCACCTCCTGTTTGCAAGAAATATGTGATTCTCATGTTAGGAATGCATATAGGCATCAGGTTTGCATCGATAGTTTCCTCCTACGTTGTTGTTTCAGGTTGCTAGGCTCTTCATGCAGGGCCGGGGATTTCTTCAAGTTAGGGAGAAACCCGGGGAAGTCATGTATTTCGTGGTTGGATGGAAAAGGCGCCTTAATCACACTCTTGGCCCCAGCTTGCAAGAAGACTAGTGGTGTCACAATGGTTGAGGTTCAAATATTTATGTGCTATAAATGTATTCATGTATTAATGTGGATGGCTTGTAAAGCCCACTTTTAAATGTAACTCTTTTTGAAATTCAGTATTGTAACATTGAAATAGATGTATTGGAATGAAAGTTTTGATGTAACATTGAAATAGATGTATTGATTGAATGATATTGATGTAATTGAAACTTGAAATAATTTATGGAAACTTATTGATATGCAATTGGCATTTACATATATATCATTGCAATGATCCTTGTTAATGGAATTTACTTCTTTTGCATACATGGAATGAAATTTATTACTGAATTTTCCTTTTGAGCAATTATGGAAAGATCTTGATCTATGCATCCTTTGTTTTTAATATACTTGGAATGTAATAAGATTGAAAAATTATGTGGTTTAAAGAACATCATCTATTGAGCATTACATTTTGGTATCAAAGCAGCAAGGTTCACTCTAGGACCTATGCCTAATTATGCTTGATGTTATGTTTGACCAAGGTAACCCTAATGGAGGGTAGATATTATCAGCGGGAATGGGGAGGAGGATCCTGTGGTGATCCCAATGATAATTTGGATCAGATTTTGGCCATTCTAAGTAGGCAAGAGGCTAGGATTGATAACCTTGAGTAGGCAAGACAAACTGGGCCAACAAGGTATGAACCTGGTGAAAGTGAAAACATCAAGAATGAACCAAACAGAGAAAACCCTGAAACTGAAAAGAATCAAAGTAAGCTAACAAAGGTAGCTGAGGAATTGGGTAAGGACCTCAAGAAGGTGGTTCCACCCAAGTTTGATGGTAAATCCTTTGGTGATGGGGCAGAAGCATGGATTATTGAAATGGAAAGGTATTTTTCCCTTCGAAACCTATCAGAGGAAACTAAAGTAGAATGGGAATCCTACCAACTCATAGGTGAAGCTGCTATGTGGTGGGAGAATGAAAGGGTTGATAAATAGTTTTTGCCTAGCAAGGTAACATGGGAACAATTTTTGCAGACTTTTAGGAAGAGGTGGCTTCCATAGTCTTATTTTGATAAGAAAATGACAGAATTCTAGGTGCTCATTCAAGGAGGAATGACAGTGACACAGTATTGGGATAAATTCTCTCACTTGCTTAAGTATGTACCTCAGTACCAGCATGATGAGAGGTTTCAAATTCAGAAATTCATTATGGGGCTTAGGCCTCAAATTGGAAATGAGGTGGATATGCATAGACCGTCTACCATGGATGAAGCCTTTGAATTGGCACTTTTGCAGGAACATAAAATGCAATAGGTTGCAAACTACAAGAAAAGTAGGAAAGCCAAGTACGGCAATAAGAAGTTCCAAAGAAATCACCAAGGTAACAATAACCAGGGAAACTAGAGCAATCAAGGTAACCAAGGAAATAATAACAGGCAGATTAGAAATTTAAAAAGGGTTGGTAGTCCTCAGAACCATAATGTTGGAAACCAAAATAACAATAAGAGGGCTAATTTCAATAAGAAGAATGACAATAACAGGAGGGATTTTTCTTATAGGCCTAAAGCACCTCATGGGGGTTGTTATACATGTGGTGGTGAGCATTACGCCAGTGTGTGCCCTCAGAGGGTTAATAGATAGAACAACAGGAATCAACATCATATTCATGTGGCGGTTGACAATCGCCAAGAAGATTATCAATCTACTCATATCCAACTATCGGGTAAACTTTTTGGAAATCCTATTTCTATTTTGATTGATATTGGTGCCACTGATAGTTTTGTGGATCCTCATGTTGTATCTAAATTATCAGTTAGACTGGGCTATATGGAAAATTCATGGAAAGTTTAGTATGGGAACCAGGTAGAGAGGAAGGTAGAGCAATGCCTGTTTTGTAGTGATCTTGAACTCCCTAGTCTTAAAATGCAAGTTAATTTGTATGCAGCACCCTTGGGATCTTATGATGTGATTTTAGGGATAAATTGGCTTTCTAAACGTAAGGCCCTTGTGGATTGTGAAGAGAAATCAATAAGGTGTCTTGATGATCAAGCAAACCATGTGGAGATTTGTGGTGTAAAAAGGCCTCTGGAACTTAGGCAAGTCTCTTCCATGCAATTAAAGAAGGCAAGCCGAAAGGGATGCACTATTTATGGAATAAAGGTCAAGGACCTTGAGGAGACATAATCATCAGTTAATGATCATCCAATTCTAAAAGAATTTGAGGATGTTTTCCCTAAAGAGCTAATTGAGCTACCACCTAAGCGTGTATTCAATTTTTTAGTTGATTTGATACCGGGCATAGAACCTCGATCTAAAGCGCCATACAAGATGAAAACAACAAAGTTATATGAGCTAAAAGCCCAATTGGAGGAATTTTTGAAACAGGGTTTCATTAGACCAAGTGTGTTGCCCTGGGGAGCTCTTGTTATATTTGTGAAGAAGGATGCGACCTTGAGGTTATGCATTGATTATAGGATGCTTAACAAGATTACTATCAAGAATACATACATGCTTACTCGTATTGATGATTTGCTTGACCAGTTAAAAGATGCCAAGGTATTCTCAAAAATAGATATGAGATTGGGGTACCATCAGTTGAGGATAAAGGATGAAGATATTCACAAGACTGCATTCAGGACAAGGTATGGGCACTATGAATTCACAGTGCTATCGTTGGGGCTAACTAATGCCCCTGTAGCCTTCATGAATTTGATGAATAGTGTTTTTCGAGACTGCTTAGATAACTTTGTTTTAATCTTCCTTGATGATATTTTGATACATTCTAAGTCAAAGGAAGAACATGAGAAGCATTTGAGGATAGTATTACAGCGATTGAGGGAACATAAGTTATATGGGAAAATGTCCAAATATACTTTTTTCCAATCTGAGGTGCATTATTTGGGACATGTTATTTCATCAAAAGGGATAGCTGTGGACCTAGATAAGATTAAGGCAATCTTAGATTGGTCAGCACCGCAGAATGTTTCAGAAGTCCAAAGCTTTATGGGACTTGCAGGATATTACAAGAGGTTTGTGCAAGGGTTCTCGATAATAGTAGCGCCCATTACTGCACTCCAGAAGAAGGGAAAGAAATTTGAGTGAAGTGACATATGTGAAAAATATTTTCAATTGCTAAAAGAGAAGATCACTTTTGCACCTATTCTAGTTGTGCCTGACCCGAATGGTCATTTTACAGTGATTATTGATGCATCAGGAGAAGGGGTAGGAGTCGTTCTCATGCAGGAAGGACAAGTGGTAGCATATGAATCAAGAAAGTTGAAACAACATGAGTTAAATTATGCACCACATGATTTAGAGTTGGAAGCCATAGTTCATGTCCTTCAGATGTGGAGACACTATCTCTTGGGTAAGCCCTTTGAATTAAAAATAGATAATGCTGGATTATAATACATCTTTACTCAACCCAACCTAAATGCTCATCAGAGGTGATGGTTGGATTTTTTGAGTTAATATGACTTTGGCATAGAGTACATTAAAGGGAAGGGAAACAGGGTAGTAGATGCCTTGAGTAGGAGAAGACATCTTACAGTCATGGTTACCATAAAATCTAATTTCAGGGAGCAAGTGGTTTAGGCTTTACCTGGGGATGAGCAGTACGAAAGGGTAAAACAAGCCCTAGATTAGGATCCTTTAGATCGCAGATTTGTTGGGTATGTACTTGATTCTGATGGACTCTTGAGGTTCTAGGGTCGTATGTATATTCCTAACTTTGTAGGGTTAAGAGAGTTGGTGCTAGAGGAATTCCATAATGCGCCTTACTCAGGACACCCTGGTGTAACTAAAATGGTTGAGGGACTCAAGCCTCTATATTTCTGGCCAGGACTCAAAAGAGATGTTATTGCATTTATAGCCTGATGTTTGGAATGCCAGTGAGTTAAGGCTAAGCATGTCCATCCAGCAGGACTTTTATATCCGCATAGGGTGCCAAAATATAAGTGGTAGGTGATAACTATGGACTTTATTCAGGGATTGCCAATTTCTAGGAACCAACATGATACCATCCTAGTTGTGGTGGATAAATTAACTAAGGTAGCCCATTTCATTCCTGGGAACCTCAAGGATGGATCAATGGTTTTGGCGAGGAAATTTTTTCAGGAAATCTTCCAAATGCATGGAGTGCTAGAAGTGATCATTTCAAATCATGACACTTGGATGACTTCAAGATTTTGGACTACTCTGAATTCTTCCCTGGGAACTAAATTAAATTTCAGTTCAGCATATCATCCTCAGATCGATGGTCAGTCAGAGAGGGTGAAGCAGATTGTGGAGGATCTCCTCCGAATGTATTGTATTTTGTAGCAACACAAATGGGAGTATCTTCCTTTGGTGGAGTTTGCTTACAACAACTCCTACCACGCCTCTTTGGGTATGGCACCATTTGAGGCTCTATATAGACATAAATGTCGAACACTCATCAGTTGGGACAAGGTAGAGGACAGGATTGTGATTGGTCTTGAAATGTTGAGGGACATGGAAGACCAAATGAAGCTTATTAAAGAAAAGTTAAAGCAAGCTTCAAATTGATAGAAGAGTCTTGCAGATAAGAATAGAACTTTCAGACAATTCTCTGTAGGAGACAAGGTCTTTTTGAGAGTTTGTCCACATAAGAGTTCAATCTCTTTCAGCAAGAACTCTAAGCTTGCCCCTAGGTTTGTTGGGACTTTTTATGTCTTGGAGGTGATTAACCCAGTTGCTTACAGGCTTGCTCTACCACTAGCTCTATCCTGGATCCATAATGTTTTGCATGTCTCGGTGCTTAATCCCTATCATCTAGATGTAGCTCATATTCTTGATTGGCATGTGTTACAGGTACAAGACCCAGGAGTGATGCAAGTAGAGCCCGTCAAGATACTGGAAGAGCACAACGTTAAGTTGTGAAACAAGGACATTATACAGTGTAGGGTCCAGTGGGACCAATACTCGGTGGATAATGCCACCTAGGAGAATACTGAGGACATTGATAGATCTTTTCCTTACTTGAGATCTTAGCATGTTTTTCTTTTCTTGTATTTAGAGACTTATGATACAATGATGTTACAAATTTTGTTGTGTGGTTTTGTAATAAGACATCGAGATGTTGTCTCTTCCTAGTGGGGAAGGATGTCACGTATCAGCCCTCATGCCGATTGCTTTTGGCTTTGTGTGGATTTTTTACATGTTTTGATGTGCGTGGTGGAATAATAATTAATAAGATGGTGTTTTGGTGTGGAGATAAATGAAAGTGTTTATTTAAATTATGAAAATTTGAAAAGGTAAAACTATCGTCTCTTTGGGTCCACCTTCGGCATCATGTCCCCAAAGTTTCTCAAATTACAGTAACTAGTGCATTTTCCATCTAAGTTCACATTCAATTTTACACATTTCTAATTCCCAAGAAATTTTATCATTTTCCAATGTTCACTCAAAGAGTATCAAAATAGCTTTTCATGCATACACTCAGTATGAGAAATGTACTTAAAGTTACTAATTTAAAAACAATCCAAGCTTTGTTTTCTAGAATAGCTTGATCAAAGTAAATAGACTTAATAGATTTAGAAAAAGAAATCTACTCTTTCAGAAAATTCACTAGTTTTAAATGTGTTTTCAATAGTCTACATTTGCTATAAAGTTTCATATTCGGCTTTTAACATAGCCTTATGAGTATCTCACTAAGTTCAGAAATGAAATATGGTAACTCATACAATGCTTCGATATTCAGAAAAATAACAGTTTTGGGAAAAGAAAAACAATGTAAATTTCCAGATTTGCACATAAATACAAGTTTGCTAGTGTACACAATCATTTATGCGAATTTAATCTGCTTCTTTTCTAAGTTTTTTAACTTTTAGATATTGAAGTTCACCATGAAATTCTATATATATATTCATTATGTATGTATATATATATATATGTATATTCTTATAATATATACGTATATATATAAATACATAGTGGACATATAGCTGACTATATATATTGAGCTGTGTTTTTCTGTTTGACACCAATGACAAAAAGTAATATTTTCTGTAGATAACAATGATATTTATGCCAGGTATAAATATATATATATATTTATATATAAATATATATTTATTCATATATATTTTCTGTGTAATTCCACTGACAGAGAGTGCATTTTCTGTGGAAAATAAAACAGAGTTTACAAATGCCAGAGTTTGTTTGTATGTATGTATGTATGTATGTATGTATATAATTTAAATACAATCTATACTTAAATTACAACTGAAAGTTCTTCCAACACACAAATTAAAGATTTCATACTTCACAGTTTTGAAAGGTAAAAAGAATTTCATAATTCACTGCTAGACAAAGTATGTGCAGGTTGTCGCCTCCCCCATAGGGGAAGGTGCTGCTTGTGAGGGGGAAGTACCTCCTCCAAAGGCCTAGCCTATGGAGGGAATTGTCCCTCTCACAATGCCGCCCCTTCCTCTATGGGTTGGGGCTGGGGTTTGTTTCCCCAACAAACAATTTCTGGCCAAAAAGAATATCGATGCCCATTCTAAAATTCATACAGTTTGTTGTGAATTTCGAATAGAATACAAGGTATTGAAAATATATATATATGCACAAAAATATATGTGTGTTTATATATATATATGTATATTTATTTACAGAATCACAACATAAAGATTGAAAAGAAAAATCATGAACTACAGTTTCAAAGAAGAGAAACCCCAATCTGGAAATGAAGAAATTATGCAATTTCTTTCAACGCATACAAAGGAATGAAAAGATTTTCCCAATTTCTTCAGTTTTGCAAACAAATTTAAGTGCATAGTATTCAATTTCTAGTGACAATATTAACATTCTGCAATCAAGATTCATGAAAAGAGAATAGAAAACCTGGATAATTCACTTCCAATTGTAGTTTCTCTCCAAAAAAATTCTTCTCTTTTCCTCCTCTTGAACTAGTTTTCTGAAAAACTTCTTCCTCTTCTCCCCTTCATGTAGCTTCACTAATTCTTCATTTTCCTACTATTTCCCAAGGATTTATTCGAAAACCTCTAAATTTAATAAATGGAGCATTTTCTTAGCAGCCATGAGAGCAAAATTATAGAGCTTATTTTCAAGAATGTTTTCAAGAACCGTTGCCTTCTCGGGAGCTCCTTTCCCTTTTAATAATATTTCCCTTTTTCCATTTCCTACCCTAATCTTCAAATGGATTTTAAAAATAAGAATAATATTTATTTTAATTGCATGTAAATCCCCTTTTGAAAATATTTACCCAATAATAAAATAAATATCTTCTTACTATTAGTTAACTTATTAACTCAAAGATTCACACAAATTAAAAGAAGAATAGAATGCATAAGCATATAAATCAAAATCTATAATTAACTTTAATTAAAACTTAATCCTTTATTTTATCATGCTTTCATTTCATCATTTATTTAATTTGCACATAATTCAAAACAAACACTCTAAAATTGACATTCCTAAATGCATACTACATGAATCTAAGTGCTCGTGTGTGTGATCAAGAGGATTTCCCGCTTTGTCTTGTCAAGAGGCTAACCTCCTCTCCTTAATCACACCCTTGGTCTTTGACCTCCTGTAACTCAAGTGCACTCAAGCACACAACAATAATTGAATTAGTATCACATAAAGATATAAATAAAGCAATATATTACTTAAATTAAAATGTTTCTACTCTATTTCGCTTCATTTTCAAAGTAAAACACATTCACTACTATTCAAATTTTCATAATTTAAATAAAAAAATTCATTTATCCCCACACCAAAACACCATCATATTAATTATTATTCCACCATGCACATCAAAACATGTAACAAATCCACACAAAACCAAAAGCAACCTGCATCAGGGCTGAGACATGGCATGTCCCCTAACCGACATTCAATGTAAGCATCTGTTGTGGCCAACCATGGCCTTCCTAGGATAATGGGGTACCCACCTAGTGTAGCTTTAGGAGAAAGAATCATAAAATCTGCTGGATACTCCCAAAAATCTAGAGTTACCACAAGTTCCTCTACTATACCATCAAGTTTGACAGTGGAACTGTCAACAAGCTGTAGGATAGTAGGAGTAAGTCTAATGTTTGCAACATTTAGTTGCTGCAGGATATCCTTAGTCATCACATTTATTGCTGCTCCCAAGTCAATCAAAGCATTCCTTATTTGGGCTCCATTTATGAAAACTCCCACCATAGGGCTACCTGGGTTAGTGTACTTAGGGATTGTAACTTTTCCAAGTATGATGTCTGCTAATTGTCCTACTACATGAACTGTGGTGGGGCCCTTCTTTTTCCTCCCTAGATTTTTGAGGCACGCTTCTTTGATTGCTTTGCCATATATAGGGACATATTTTATGGCTTGAAACAAAGGTATCTTGAAACATATGTGTTTCAACTGATTCAAAATTTCAAAAGTTGTTTCCTCCCTTTCTTCCTTCTATTTAGCAACCTCCAACCTTTGAGGAAATGGTGGATCTTGGGTAGTTTGCTGAACTGGAAATGATTCATGATTTTTAGTCACACTTGGCTGAATGGGGACATTCAGAGGCTCCTCTTCTTCCACAAGAAGGTCAGTGATGATAGGAGTGGAAGGATTTGGAAAATTAGTTCCTAAACATAGATGGATGTCACTTACACTCACAACATATGTAGGAAATTGATTAGGATCTGCAGAGTATACTGGCTGCTATTGTTGTGGTTCATTATTTGGGTTAGGTTTGGGCTGAGCTGGTAACTGAGTAGGTCTAGGTGTGCTTGAACTTGAGTTAGTAGGAGGAGGCATTATAGCAAGTTTTTGGGGCTGAGAAGGTGGCTGCATGTAGCTATTTGTCTAGTTTGGCCATTGTTGTCCTCCCCTCCATTGGGATGTTTGTTGTTAGTTTCTTGGAGGTGGCTTCCAAGTCCCTTGAAACTGCTACCAATTCCCTTTAGGTTGTTGCCACTGGGGTGGAGAGTTTTGGTGATTGGGCCAAGTGTTTGGAGGGTTATTCCAAGGCTATGGTGGACCTCCATAGTTGGATGGATGTGAGGGTTTCCATTGGTTACCAGATGCATAAGAATTAAAATAAGGCCCAACAAAAGATAATGGATCTAGTGGCATACCTTGTCTTGGAGCCCATGGTATCCTTTGTGCAATGTAGTAGACTTGATCATCATCACCCTGGATTGGATTGAACTCAAGTGGGATCTGCTTGGTATCAATGTTAGCCACCATTTTTCATTTGTAATCCTTCTTCTTTTGTCTGTAATGAGGGCAATATCCTGCCAACATTGCCTTTTCCTTCTCACACTTCTTCTTTTCTTGAAGTGTATCCAGTTGGGTAGCTAGATTGTTTATGATGTCTTGCTTGAAATTTGCCAAGAAGTGAGTAATCTACATCCTTGATACTCCATTGGTGGATGATTTACCCATGGAGGATTGGTAACCTCTTCCTTTCTTTGAAGCTACCCTGGAATAGTTTTGACATATCTTCATAATATCATCCCAAGGAACTTGGGTGATATCTCCTCCTCCCATCAGGTCCAAAGCATCAGTGCAATTGTCATTGATCCCTCACAGGAAGAGCAGCTTTTGAGACTCTTCATTGAGTGTATGATGTAGATATTTCTATAGGAAAAATAGAAACCTTGAAATGTAATCCTCCAAACTCTCATCTTCCTTCTGTTACATCCTAAAGATGTCATCTCCTCTCATGTCATTGCCCCTGCAATATTCCTTATACTTCTCAAGGAACTTTGTCTTAATTTCATCCCAAGTCTCCACAGTATTCTTGCCTAAGCTCATAAACCATCTCAATGCAGCTTCTTTCAAAGTGGTAGGAAATAACTTAAGCCTATGAGCATCAGTGGTGTATTCATAGCTTCTACAAAGGATATCAAACTCAAACAGGAAAGTGTCAGGATTTTATGTGACAAGTCCATAGAACTTAGGAAGGATTGAAGTAGGGATATTTTTGAGGTTGTCAACTTCATTCTAATGAGAAATGGGGAATGGAAAAGCCAGTTGGTTAGGTCTGTTTCTGTGTCTATTCTCATTATTCTCATCACCCATGCCTGCTTGATGAAGTTCCAAAGCAAGATGATTCTCAATCAAATTTTGGTATTTAGAGGAAGTGTTAGAAATGGTTAGATTGGGAAATGCATTAGCAAAAGGGTGTGCTTCTTCTTCATCATCCCTTGGTGGATTTGGAAGTTCTTCTAGCTGAAATGGATTAGGGTCATTAGGAAGGAATCTCCCATAAGCATCTCTTTTCCTTCCTCTATGTATGCAATATCAACTCAGTATCAACCAACTCACACAAAGAATTGGTGAAAGAATAGGGGGTCATTAATTTTCCTAAGTGATGGGTATACTAAGAGCAAACTTTTAGAAATACAACAGTAAGAATGAAACTATCAATGACTCCAAATAACTTCCTAGTTTGATACCATCCTCAACAACGGTGCAAAAAATGTTGGCCTCCTATAATGGTTTAATAACTAAGCCTTTAGGGTTGACTTAGAGATTGAAAATCTACACTAAGTAGCTATCTTACTCATCATGAAGGTGAATTTCACTTGTCGACTTAGGGACGTAAACTTGAAATGGGTCAGCATTGTATGTGCACTAGGACTTCATTGCAATCATCCATAAACTATGAAAGAAACAATGTTGGAAATGAAGTGCTAGAAAGAAATCAACTAAAATACTGAGCATAAATCAACATCTACACTAGGGATTAATAAATTGGACTGAGATTGAATGATATAAATGGAAATTCTAGCAAATAGACAAGAAACTACTTTATCTGCCTTGGCTGCAAGAACAGTGACAAAACATAATTTTAGTGGCTGTAGGAACAAACAGTTGTTGAAGCTGAAACTCACTACTGAACAAAAAATGACTTCTAGACTAATAGATGGAATTCTCACCAAGTGGCCCCCCTTGGGTGAGTCTCCCTTACACTAAATAAAATGTAGCAACTCAAAATATCATTTTATTTCTTGAAAGCATAAGTACAACATTTAGCCATAGAACTGTAAAACTAGAAAATGTGAGTAAAACTTCGAATGTCCAACCTTATCAAAAGGACCATCTAAACATTATTTATAGAGAGAAACTACTGACTAACCCTAACTACCTAAGCAGTCAACTCCATCAAAATAGGAGGATGCCACTTATTGAAAGCATCAAAAAATATGGAGGAATTTATGCATGCGCTAAATTGGTCAAAGCAGACTTGGTTCAATGGGGATCTAGCACAATGCACTCCCTAGATTTTCTCAACAACAAATATGACCATTAAAAAAGAGGTCACATTTGCTTATTTGAATTAGGAATTTCCCTCCATGAGAGTTTTCCTACTTTGACTTCTTAATGATTAGCTTCTTGACTTCTTGGTAATTGACCAGTTGGCAAGAATTTCTCCCACATAGCAGGCTTTGTTGACATCAACATTTTAGTGGAAACCTGCAAAATAGAATTATCACACACAAACAAATGTATATCTATAATTACCTTAGTAACATTCATTCAACCACTTGTAAATTCAACATAGGTAATCCACATAGCATGATAATGTCACTAAAGTCACATAGATAAACTTATACCCAAGGTCTATGTTTTTAAGGGAATAACATAGAAAATGTCAACAACCTAGTGTCAAAGTCTATGATAGCAACAACAAATGGATAATAGACCTATCAAAATTGTGCCATTAAATGAGCTCATCAAGGACCAGGCCAAACAATAGGTGATGTCCATCACAACCAAGAAAGATCATATGAGACAACAGGTATAGGCTGTGACTGCTGAGAGGGACTAGGAGATTGGTTGGTGGCAGCAGTTAGAGATGCTTACATAAGCTACCCAAGGCAAGACTGCATCAACTAGATTGTATAGGGAGGTTGTGACTGAGATGATGTATTATAGGATGTATTATCATAAAGATGTTCCAATGCCACTAATACAACCCGACTTTTCACAGAGGAGTGATGCACGACCTAGAGCTGAGGAGCAGCCAGAGAGGCAGGCCAGAGAGGGTAGCAGCCATCAGGGCTAGCTTCTAGTGTACAAACACTTTTTGATTTTGTTTCCCAATTATTTAACACATATATACATTCATGGGATCCTTTTTGATAGCATCATGGATATTGTATTTATCATTGATATACATACATTGATCCAAATTTTGTACCATGAAATTTATTTTTTGATATATATATATATGACACAGATACAAATTCAATATGATGTGTTCATCTTTATTTCATGCTTATGATTGTATGATATGAGATGCTTATATTTTATTATGTGCAATGATACATGAGATGGATGCAATGTTATATTATTTTTCAGTATCTTTTCATGATATGCTATATGATATGATATGAGATGCAAATGTTATGGATGCATTGCTTTTTATGTATTTTCTATGCAGTTTTATGATGTGATGATTATGCATGCATATGGATGTATGGATGGATAATGTAGATGTTATGTTTAATGATATGATATGCAATGTATGCTTGTGCAACGATTTAAGATGCATAGAATAGCAAATCTATATTATTCATCACAACTTAAATGAAGATGCAAAATGTATGATGTATGATGTGATATGCTATGATGGTGCAATGTTTTATGATTATTCTATGATTATGAGATGCATGTATGTTGATGATTTGTGGATGTAGGATGGATGCATTGATGATGTTTTTTTTACTTTCATGATACCAGGTTAGCATGGAGAGAAGATAGAAGAAACAAGAATGAATGACCATTGATTTTGATGATTGCTTCAAAAGATCCAACAAGTCTATGATCCACCAAGACTTTATTAGAGATGGTGATGAGAAATGCAGGATGATGAATAATCCATAATGAGGATGATGATGTGCTCACATTTCGGGATTGGGATTTTTTCGTCATTCCTTATTATTTGATATAACACATAGACACGATGCATCAAGGTATTAATAACCAAGACAGTGTTGTATCTAGTGTAATGGACTTTGACTCTAGAAACAAATAGAATAGTTCTTGTTCACATCTTGACATATGGAAACTTCATTGGAATGTAAGTTAGAAACTTAGAATATATTGGATCAAAACATACAAAATAGTCAACAACGTACTCCAAACAACCTTCCCACACACAACTAAGCAAGTATGTGCTAAGATTATTTTACAAAAGTATCCACAAGCACAACAAACGAAGATCATGATTGATTCCCCATTCCTTTCTCTCTAAATTGTTTTGATAAACATCATCGAGAGGTCCTCATAATGGGTCATTAAGATAAATCATCAGAGAAGATCAAAGACAAACATTCAGTGTTATCTATATCTCTTGCCTATTTAATTTAGCTAAGGTGATGCTTGATATTGATGTCCATCATAGGAAGGATACATCCTAGGACATGTTGATCAGGTAGTTGTTTGATGTTAGGATGATGATGAGCTTTATGATAAGTCATTGATATAAACTTCACTGACATATTTACCTATGATATAGACTTTAGATTTTGACACTTAGTTTCTCACTTTATGACTTACTATAGTTGTTTTCTATTTATTTTTCCAAAGGGTGAAGGTGACAATTGATTTATTATGGGTGAAACCGAGATGGGATGGGTGGTTTTGGATTTTTTGGAATATTTCAACATTTTCAGTTATTTTTGAAAATATTTTGAGGCTATTTTTGGTTTTTTTGAAAGTTTATGCAAATTTTTAGATTTTTCGATTATTTGACGCTATTTAGGGCTTTTGAATTTTTTGTAATGTTTTTGGGGTTTTTTGAATATTTGGATGTTTTTGTGTTTTCTAAAGTTTTACAATTTTTTTTGGATTTTTCTGAGATATTTGAATGTTTTTGTGTTTTTGAGAGTATTTGGATGTTTAGGGATTTTCTAAAAGTTTGGATGTTTTGGGATTTTATGATATTTGAATGTTTAGGGATTTTCTGAAAGTATTTAGATGTTTAGGGATTTTCTGATAATTGGATGTTTTTGGGGTTTTCTGAAAGTTTTCCAACCAAGAACCTAACCTAACGACCTATCCTAGGGGTCTCGGGGGTTGATCAAAGATAAGCCTTTCCTACATTATACATGTAGAGACATGTAGTTTGATTGACATGACTTATTTACTAGATGAGGATATGAACATGTGATGGAAATCTAGTTTATTATGACGAACTCCTAAAGGAATGACCTAGGGTGTCTTGGGGGCACATCAATGATGGCCTTACCTACGTTCAAGCTTAGAGATAACATAGTTTGACAATAGGACACTATTTTTGGATTTTTGATGTTTGACCTTTTTAGGGATTTTGATGTTTTTGGTTTTTTTTATGGACATTTTACGAATGTTTTTTGGATTTTTGATGATATTTTAGATAACCTCAAGATAGAAAAGAACCTCATATGATCTGTAACAAAGTGCCCCCAGTGTGACATGTTAGACTACTTCGATAAAGGTAGGATAAACTGACCTTTGGAATATGCCAAGTAGTACTAAAAGGGATTGCGATAGTTCACAACATCAAGCTACGATAAGGATGCAGATAAGTGAGGGATAAATGGTGGTGCAAAGAATGATAGGACAAAAGAACCAAATAATAGATGGAGGTGCTTTATTTACACAATGCGCTTGTTTGCTAGGTTTTCACCAAAGTACTTTCCCAAAATGCCACCAAAGTGGTTTTCACTAGAGGATGATTTTTTTCTTTACTTTTTAATCCTTTTTCTCATTTTTTTGGATTTTGATCTTTTTTTTGTATTTTCAGATTAACACCCTTCAAGACTAGGCATAATTTTTTTTGAGATGCAAGCTATTGGTGGGTTCCTGTAAGGGGTCTGCTTTAGGCATTGACAGTTGGTATGCTCCTGATTTTTAGCTTGTTGTGATGATGAAAGGACCCAACCAGTTAGGCTCAAACTTCCCTTTGTTGTCTTGATCTAGAAGGTTCTTCTGATTCTACTTTCAGACAAGATCCCCTACTTGGAAAGACCAACATTTGATTCTCTTGTTAGAGCTCCATTTTAGTCAGTTTTGATAGAATTGCAAGTGATTTAGGGCGTCAAGATGACACTCATCTAGGAATTCTAACTCATTCAGTTGAGACACTCTATATTCTTCATCAGTGGTCAAGTTTTGTAATGACACTCACAATGATGGGAGCTAAACCTCAATAGGCAAGATGGCTTCTAATCCATAGACCAAGGAGAATGGGGTTGCACCTATAGGCATGTAGATACTAGTTTGATAGGCCCAAAGAGTGAGATTTAGCTGTAGATGCCAGTCATGACCAACTTCATTGACTATTTTCTTTAGGGTTTTTAGGATAGTTTTGTTTGTAGCCTCAGCTTGATTGTTACCTTAGGGATAATACATGGTAGAGAATCGGTGTTGGATGTTGAATCTTTGAGATAGCTCTTTCACATCTGATTCTTAAAGGGTGTTATGTTGTCTAAGATGAGGGTTTGTGGAACACCATAATGGTAAATTAGATAGTTCAGGATAAATTTAGCAATCTACTTCCCCATTATGTAGGTCATGGGAATGGCTTCAACCCACTTGGTAAAATACTCAATGGTTGTTATGATAAACTTGTGGCCATTGGATGAGGTGGGAGTGATTTTTCCTATGAGGTCAAGTCCCCACTACGAGAAAGGCTATGGTGTGATCATGGGTTGCAATTCTTGAGCTGGAGCATGAATCAAATCTCCATGTTGTTGACATTGGACACACTTCTGCATGTCCTGATGGGCTTCATTTTCCATGGTTGGCCAATAGTACCCTGTCCTCAATAGTTTCTTAGCTAACGTCATACCGCTAGAATGGAACCCACATATGCCATCATGTACCTCTATTAAAGCAATCAAGGCTTCCTCTTGGTTAAGATATTGTAGTAATGTCCCCTCGATGCTTTAGTGGTAAAGGGTATTACCTAAGATCACGAATCAGGATGCCTTTTTAACAAAGGTCTTTTTAAGGTTCGAGTTGATATCGGATGGGAGAGTTCCTCTGCTTAGGTAGGTAAAGATTTCATGGTACCATGGGGATCTAGGACCAACAATGACGCGAATTTTGATCCAGGGATTTTGAAAGTTGGTACAAAAATTTGTTTGAGCAAGAATTCACATTTGAGGATGTTGTTCAACATGTCTAGTAGTGATCTAATCATTGCCATGGCATTGCTACTCTACTATTTATGTGAGGAATCTGCTCAAAAGTTATGTCTATAAAAAGATCCTTGAGACTATCTACCATCTTTTTGTAAGGAGTGAGCTTATCATCCTTAGTTTGATAGTCATCATTGAATTGGTTAAGAACCAGCTGTGAGCCTCCATAGACTTTCATTTCTTATATCTTCCATTGAATCGTTATCCTTAGACCTGTGATTAGGGTTTTTTACTCAGCAATGTTGTTAGTATAGGGAAATGATAGTTGATATGACTTTGGAATGCAATCACCTTGAGGGGTGATGAAAATAATTCCTGCTCTGGATCCATGTTGGGTGAACGATTCATCAAAGTACATCTTCCATTGAGCTATGAGGTTGATAAGGAACATCGATTCATCAGGGAACTGAGATACCTAGGGTTCTCTGCATAGATGGGTTCCTTTTCCAATTGATTTGTGATCACTTGTCCTTTGATTTCCTTGTGTTCTACATACTCTATGTAAAACTCTGTTAAGATCATCACCCATTTGGCCATTTTCCCTATGAGAGTTACTTTGGATAATAGGTATTTGAGTGGGTCAATCTTTGCAATGAGCTTGATTTGATGTGACAACATGTAGTGTCTGAACTTTTGTGAAGCAAAACCTCCTGCTAGGCATGCTTTCTCAATAGGTGAATAGTTCATTTCATGGCCCACCAAAGTTCTATTGATGTAGTAAATAGCTCTTTCCTTTCCATTTTCATCATGTTGTGCCAAAAGATCTCTTAGTGTTGTTGGTGTTGCAGAGATATACAAGATCAGTGGTTTGTTTGGTATTAGTGGCATAAGCACTAGAGGTGTTAGTAGATAGTCTTTGATCTATTGGAAAGCTTTATGACACTTCTCATCCCACTTGTAAGTTATTCCTTTATGGAGAAGATGTGAAAAGGGGTGGATTTTATCTGATAGTTACATTATGAACCTCCTGATGGACTATAGTCTTCCTGGTAACCCTCTCATTTTCTTTAGTGTTTGTGGTGGTTCCATGTCTAGGATGGAATTTACCTTTGCTCAATCAATTCTATCCCTCTTTGTGAGACGATGAATCCCAAAATTTTCCCTGATGTGACCCCAAAGACACACTTTTTTGGATTTATTCTTACCTTGTATTCTTCCAGCCTGTCAAAGATGGGTCCTAAGACTTGTATGTGCTCACTTCTTTTCTTTTATTTTACCAAAATATCATCCACATAATCTTTGAGTATTTTGTGGATCATGTCATGGAAGATGAGGGTCATTTCCATGTGATAGGTTTCTCCTACATCCTTTAGCCCAAATGACATCACAGTCTATTAAAAGGTTCCCCATGGAGAAGTGAACACATTTTTGTGCATATGTGCAGGATCATCATGGAAAAAATAGGCCCTTAAGTGGTGAAAAATTCAAAAAAATTAGAGTTAAGAAACTTTATGTAAAAAATTGAATAAGTTATTATATTATTTCAAAAATATGTAAGAATAGAATCTGCAGCAAATTGAATGTAGTTTCTAAATTACTAGGTTTATTTAAAAAAAAAAAATTATTTGGTGAAAATTTGAAATTTCAATCACTAGTACTTAAATTTTAGGGAAAAAAGTAGGTGTTTGTCTAACCACCCTAACCACAATAAAATAATAATATTTTTTATAAGATTTTTAGATATAAAGAGGGACTCATGTCCCAATGTGATGAATATTTTTGTAATTTTTCCAAGTAAAGTAATTTATGATTTTTTTACTACAAATTTTAAAAAATAAAAACTTATATGTCATTTACCTTAACTTGATTAAAACTTCATGAAATTCATTTTTTTTAATCCTATAGTATGTGAAGCATAGAATGTGGCACATGTTTCAAGATTCAAAAATGTGATACCGTTTGAAAGCTATGGATGTTTTACAATCAGCCTATCAATCAATACTTTAGTTGTAATTCAAATAGAAAATGAAAAATAATTATTTATTAAATTAAAGTAAAGCATAATTTATATTGGTGGAAAGTTGAGAATCTCCTTTAAAACCCTTTTCATTTCATCAATTTTAGGTAAAAAAAAAGTTGCCAGCCACATACCCTACACATACCATCATATCGCCACTTTTTGGCCAATCATAATCCTACACATACCCTTGTGTTGATCTTCCTTGGCGATTATGATTTGATTGTAGCCTAAAAACCATCCATGAGGGATAACATTTCATGCCAGCTGCTAATTCCACAATGAGATCGATATTAGGAAGAGGGAAATCATCCTTCGGACATGCCTTGTTTAGGTCTCTGAAATCAGTGCATATTCTAATGCCCCCAGTGGGTTTTGAGAATGGTACCAGGTTTGAAACCCACTCAGCATACTCTATTGGTCAGATGAATCCAACATCAAGAAGCTTTTGTAACTCTAGTTTCACCATTAGTGTTATTTGAGGGTGCATCTTCCTTAATTTCTTCTTGCTAGCTTGGCTTTAGGATAGACTAATAAGTGATGCAAAACTACTTTAGGATCAAGGCATGGCATATCTGTGTATGACCATGCAAAGTTAGCTCTTCACTCTTTTAGGAATGTTGCTAGGTTCTTCTGTTCTTTATCCAACAGGGATTTGACATAGAAGGTGATCTTAGGTGCTTCCTCTATTCCCATATTGATTGGTGTGACCTTTTCTGCTAGGATGCTGACTTCTCTAGGTGCATTGCATTAAGGGGGAGATTGAATCCCTCATCCTTGGGAACCTCAAAGAGGTTTTCACTATCGGATGCATCCTTTTTTTTTACTTTTTTATGATTAGAAAGTGTCACAGTGTGGTTTTCACTTAAAGATCTACATGTTAGCTGCATTTCATTTATTTTGCGACTGAAGGATTCAATTGTTTCCCCATAGTACGCCACTATATCTAGATCTATGTCAAAAATTTCTTTGTGATCTTCCCATGGTAAGTTGCCACAAATTCCCATGAATTTTGACACCGCTTCATCATTTTTGAATAAATCAAGAATTGGTGGTCCTTGTTGGTCCATGTCAATGAGTTGTGGGTAGACTAGGCATATTTCAGTTGGTTGATTGCTTGGAGCAAATGATGTAACAGATATCATGAAGAGGGTATTATTCTCAAATAGGTCTACAATATCTAGGGGGAAGTCATCTAAGGTCATATCACGTGATGTAGATAACCAAGAGGAAGCCTCAACCCATTTAGCATAAGTACCTTTGCCAATAAGGGTAACCTTGCTAGTAGTACAACCTAGATCAAGATTCTTTAGTTGTTTCTCAGGAATGATGGGTTCTAGCAAACCATTATCATTTTTTCTTAGCTTCTCATTCTTGTTATATCCCCAATTTTTCATGAGTTGCAAGCCTTTATTATCATCTTCCATGGGAAGAATGGGGATAGGTCGTTCATCTTGATAGAGGAGTTTAGAGACATCCTCCTTATTAACATCTTGATTCAAATCCCCCCATTTGGTGAAGGTAGTAGCTACCATCTTGATAGTTCTTGGCTCTTTGTTGTTAGCTATAGGTTTCCCATGTGACTGAGGAGAAGTAGGTAACTCTCCTAAGACAAAGGTGTTCATTAGCTTGTAGTTTCCACAACCATAATATTGAATCACTGCTTTGATATCTGATATGTTATGTACAATAGGTGCCTTTGTTTTATAAGTAGATGCAATAGATGATGGGTCAACTAATGAGGTGGAAGGTGTAGGCCCTTCATCATTCTTAGGAATTTGGGGGATTTTATAGAACTTGGCTTCAAGACTTTTGTAGTAGTAAAAAGGCTTAGGATCTCCATGGATAGTAATCTCTCTGCCCTCAAAAGGAAACTTCACACATTGATGATAAGTTGAGGCTACAACTTTTAAAGCATGGATCCATGGTCAACCAAGCAAGATTTTATAGGGAATATCAAGATCAAGCACTTGGAATGTAGTTTCTACAATGAGAGGGCTCACTTGGATGGGAAGTGCAATAATTCCTTGTGATACTCATTCTTGGTTGTCCTATCCCCTGATGGTAGTACTCTTTGTCCTCTCAATAGTATCCTCTGAATAGCCCAAATTTTTTATCAGCTGAAGGGAGAAAATGTTCAATCTAGCACCTCCATCTACTAAGACTCTTTTAACCTTGTTTTATGAATGATAACCTCAACGTGTAAAGCATGGTTATGAGATGGTTGTGACAATAGGTCTTGCTCGAAGAAGGTGAGAAGATGATTGGTGATATGGCCTACCATAGCTTGAAATTGATTGGTATTAATATCTTGGGAATAGATGACTTTGATAAAGCTTTCTCCAAGATTTCTTTATGTGCAAGTGATAGCCTTAACATTTCTAGGATTGATATCTGTGTGAGGGTCTTTTTGAGCTATTCTAAGAGATTTTACTTGTTGGTACTTGATGCTAGTGGAGTAGGTTGTGCCCTAGATTGGGGTGGGACTCCTCGGATGGTGACTTTAGCACATTGGGTGGTGACTCCACACTCTACACTATGCCCTTTGATGGTGATGATAGTGATGATGTTGTCATAGGAACCAACTACATTAGAATAGGTATGCTATACATTCAGGTAATCCTTAGATTTTCCAGTGTTGTTTGCTTTGTTATGATCTGGCATAGGGTTCTTATATATCTTAAGATTTTGGTTTCCAAATGGTACCTCAATAGATATAGTATCATTCTCTATGAGGTCTTGGATAATATTTTTGATTCTAATGGAGTTTTCTATTTTGTTTCCTTTGATCTTGTGAAAATGACAAAGGTCCTTCTCGTTATACCATGATGGTGTCTCTTGCGGTTCTTGGAAATTTTCAAAGTTAGGAAATGTGATTAGATTTGACTCTACCAAATTTTTCATGATAGTTTTGATTGGTTTAGATAACTATGTGTACTTTCATTTAGGATAGTTGTTCTTGTAAGGGGTTCACCTTTGCATTTTGGTGTTATTGAT
Organism: Sequoia sempervirens; assembly: GCA_007258455.2. Classification (NCBI taxonomy): domain Eukaryota; kingdom Viridiplantae; phylum Streptophyta; class Pinopsida; order Cupressales; family Cupressaceae; genus Sequoia; species Sequoia sempervirens. The sequence goes on from VDFB02365567.1 coordinate 340,598, forward strand.
CTAATTGTTCTAAGAAGGTGTTGTTTGTTGCACAGTTGGTTGGATGTTAGAAACTTGATTGTTGTAGGGTCTAGGAGCACTTAGGACTACCTTAGCATCTACCACACCATCATTTTTCACATTCTTGTTCTTAGCCCAGACATGAGGCTTGTCATTTGAACTATTTGATGGGTGATTGTCTTTGTAAGCTTGAATATTTCCCTATGAGATTAGAGCTCTCTCAATGTTAAGGGATCTAGGGACAAGCTTATCATAATATGTGATGCACTACATTTTCAAGTGGAAGGATAGATCTGGATCTAGATTGGTGACAATGATTCCCACTTGTTGTTCATCAGGAAGAGCCCACTTTCTCTTACTAGCTCTTTGTCTCCATCGTTGTAAGAAATCAGCAAAATTTTTCCCCTTTTTTTTCCTAAGAGTGTATAATTCCTCTAGCCTGACATCCATGTCAAGATTGAAGGAGAAATGATTGATAAATTTATCAATAATTGCTTGAAAATTTTTTATATCGGGAGGTAGATGAGAAAACCAATCCATAGCAGGTCTTATTAAACTTTGAGGGAAGAGGCACATCAAATATGAATCATTGTAAGCAACATCCATGCACATGATGATAAATTCTTTGATATGGTCCACAAGACTTCCTCTCCCTTTGTATTTGTCGAATTTGGGTATTTCAAAACCAGGAGGGAATGGTACCATTGCAATGTTTCAATAGAATGTATATGGACACAAGTTCTATGTATGGGGCTTCTTTGCCTTTCCCATGCGAAGGTCCTGCATTTCTTGTGAGAGTGCCTTAAATTGCAATGCTAGATCATCTTGCAGGTTGGGTAGAGGACCATATGGTGGGACGATGGATGAATTGTATGGGGTGTATGGTGGTGTCAGATTTGGTGAATGTGATTGGGGTATTGATGTATATGTTCCTAATGCATTTGGATTGATGATATTCAATTGAGGATTATAATAGGAACCTTGTTGTTTTTGTTGGGCATATTGTTGAGCTAGTAAGGCTTGTCGTTGAGCTTCTTGTTGTTGTTGTGCCACTAGGACTTGTTGTTGGGCCTGTTGTTGTTATTGCACTACTAAAGCTACTTGAAGGGATTGATGGTGTTTTTGTGATACTAAGGCTGCTTTTTTTGGTTGTTGTTGTTGTGTTAAGGCTACTTGTTGTGTTGCTATGGCTGCTTGTTGTTGTTGTTATTGTTGTTGGTGTGCTAAGGTTGCTTGCTTTTGTTGTTTTGTTAAGGATTCTTATTGTACTGCTATGGTTGCTTGATGTTATTTTTGTTGTGCTAAGGCTACTTTTTGTGCCACTATGGCTAATTACTATTGTTGTCATTGTTGTGCCACTAGGGATTGTTGATAGGATTTTTGTGCTTGTTGTAAGTCTAAGGTGTGCACTTGCAATGAGGGATTATGTGGTTGTTGGGGCATTGGTGAAGGATTATGGATATTGATAGTTTAAGTGGGTAATGAATTGGTGATAAGATGTTGTGGATTCCCTTGGTTCAATATTCCTTGTAAGATAGTAGATTGGGGTGGAGGAATGTATGTTTGAGGTCTTGTTTGATTTAGCATAGTAAAGGGACTATGGGAAAATATGAGGATCGTGCCATAAAATTATACAATGGAAATGACACACTAGGACCTTGAGTCCATTGATCAAAAAGGTTTCCTTGTCCCATGTCTAGAGGATTCCCTTGTGTTAGGGATGTAGATAATGTATTACCTGTGTTGACATGATTTGTTACAAAGGGATTTCTTTGAGATGTGTTGATAATGGATGGGATGGGTTTGTTTTGTGAAACCGATGGTATGGATGAATTAATTGGAGGATTGGGTAAGGATTTCCCTACTTGATTTAAGGGTTGAATTTGTGATATGGTATTGATATACCCTTGCATGCTATTTTGAGATACTTGATCTGTACTACTTTGCGTGATCGTAGGCATACTTGTGGTACTTATGGATATGGATGAAGAAGGATGTTCCCGATATGTGGAAGTCATGGTGGAGTAATGAAGGTCGAGAGGTGTGTATGGTTGTTTAGGATCTTTGGGAATGAGAGGAGCACCAAAGGTAGGTGACTAAGTGGTTGTGTGAGATGGAGGATTGGTTTCAAGAGAACCCACAAGTGTACTACTTTCAAATGAAAGAGAATGACCAAAGTCTTGAGCAAGGCTCGTTTCAATATTAGGAATGTAAGTTTGATGTAGCCCTAATGAAGGAGTTGTGGAGACCTATGTCAAATTCTGTGAAACAAATAATGGGGAGATAGGAGCTACATTTTCAAGGCTTGACGTTCCATGAGTTCTTCCCTAGTGAGTTCAAATGGGTTATTTGTGATATCTTCTATCTCATATGGTCTTGATGGGGATGAAGGTTGTTGCAATGGTGTAACTTGAATTCTTGGATCAAATTCTAAAGGATTTGGATCACTTGAGGTAAATGTAACTTTTTTTTTCTCCATGATTCTCTTGTGTTGTGATCTCGTTTTTACCATAAATTTTGTGTCACCTTTGCGAGAGTTGTGTTGTGGTTTATGATGTTGGCAATACAAGGGTAGACAACTGAGAGGGGGGGTGAATCAGTTGTCACAAAAATTCAAAACTTATTTAACTTATTAACCTTATTCTATAATTTTATTATTAACCATGAAAACATAAATCATCAACACATCAGAAACACACGTAACACCAAGATTTTTTTACGTGGAAACCCTGTTAGGGGAAAAACCATGGTGGAGGTCAGTCCACAAGATTATACCCTGTTAAAAGTATAATGAAAATGAAATATGGGGAATGCACATGCATTCAAGCACACTACCTAGAGCTCACTGCTCAATTACAAAGGAAGACACATTGTCTTACAAACAGATTCAAATTAAAGCCTTCTAGATTTTGAATAGAGAAAATAACATCTACTAATGCTTGATTACAGTTCCAATTAAGTACATGAACACTTATTCACTCTTCTTCACTCTTTTTCACACTTCTTCACAATTCTTCACACTCTGCTCTACCTTCCAATGATTTAGAACATTATTCGCGCACACACACAGAAGCACACCTTCTTCCACACTTAAATTTTAATAAACAATCACTCTTATATATCTGAAACATGAAATTTCATCGTAACAAGTTAGCCACAAAGAAATAATAAAATGAATATAAGCTGTTGGCCCAAAACATTAAAGATTATCAATGAAAATCAACCAAGGTCAGCCACAACTTAGTGAGGACCCAAATCAACATCTCTATCACAAAGACACTTCAATTAATTTCTCCTCGAAGATCCACAACATGCTACAAACACTATGTCGGACAAGAATAAGAAAAACATGAACACACAAGAGAAAATCGCCAACCATCATCACAACGATCAATGTAGACATGCAACAAAGATAGAGCATGATCTAGAAACATCCACAAGAATCATGAATCACAAGAGAAGCATCCACAACAACTGAGCTAACTGAAATAGCATAATCTTCAATCAAGAACACCAACTGAAGAAACATAAAAACTATCTGAATGGAAATCTTCATAATTTGATAAAATCTTCATGTGGATCTCTGAAACTCAACGTGGATAAAATAGATACACTCAAAAAAAAAATATTTAGTACAAAAATAACCACCATACTGAACTTCACTTCACCACTGACAACCTAGAACTCATTTATTACATTTTTCTCAATATCCTTGACATATACAACTTCAAATACATTTATGCTAATAGTGTTGACATCAATGACAACCACATATCATGAACACAACCACAACATCCAACAATCTCCCCCTTTGGAATTGATGGCAACACATGATGTGAAAAACACCATCAATGCAACTAACTCCTGCTTAGGTTTTGACTCACCTTCTCCTCAACACTTTAGCATAATATTTCTCCCCATAAGGCTCTTCTCCTCAGATAATCACCAATTTTTTAGATGACTCTTCTCCCCCTTTGACATCAATGAAAAATTTCTCTAAGCTATGAACCACATATCTAAATTTCTGAACATTTGACTACTCCCCTTGAGTAGCAGCCACCACAACATCAATTCGAGACAAGATATAACTGTGAAATGCATAGAATAATGCAATGCAATGCATCCTTAGTTTTGATTAGGAGGGGTAATCACCCCTAAATTCCCTCTAAGATACTCAAAAGTATCCTTAGGCAACGGATTGGTAAAGATGTTTGCAATCTGCTCCTTAGTAGGCACATACTCCAATCTGACTTCCTTTTCACTTACCTTCTCCCTCAAAAAGTGAAACTTGATAGATATATGCTTTGTTTTTTAATGTAGCACCAGATTCTTGGAAATGTTAATAGCACTTGAGTTATCACAAAATATAGTAATAAGCTCATCATATATAATTTTGATATCCTTCAACATTTATTTCTTCCATAGGACTTGAGTACAATTATTAGCAACAACAATGTATTCGGCCTCTGTAGTAGACAAGGAAATGACATTTTATTGCTTCTTTCTTAACCATGAAATTAGCTTCTTACCCAAGAAAAATGATCCACCGCTAGTAATTTTTCTGTCATTCACATCTCCTACCCAGTTAGCATCAGTAAAGGAACTCAAAGTAAGATCATCATCTTTAGGATACCATAGGCCAAGATCAACAGTTCCCTTCAAGTATATGAAAATTCTCTTCACAATAGTCACATGAGATTATTTCAGATTAGCTTGAAATATTGCAACAATACATACAACATTCATGATATCAGGCCTAGTTTGAGTTAAGTACAACAATCCACCAATCATTGATCTGTATCTTGTCTAATTTTATTTTGAAGAATAATCTTTTGTTGTCAACTTTCATTCGATCACCATGGGTGTACCAATTGGCTTTGAATCTTCCATACCAAAATTCTTCAACAATTCCTTCACATACTTGGACTGAGATATAAAAATCCCTTTATCTAACTGGGTAATTTGCAATCCCAAAAATAATTTCATCTCACCAATCATAGACATCCCAAATTCATTTTGCATCTCATTGGCAAACTTCATGCACAAAGCATCATCTCCAAAAATAACATCATCAACAAAGACTTCAACAATCAAATCTTTATCATCATTCTTGAAATACATATTACTATCAACAATACCTTTGTTAAATCCAAGCTTCAACAAATACTTTTCTAATCTTGCATACCATGCTCTAGGGGCTTGCTTGAGTCCATACAATGCTTTCTTTAATTGACACACCATATCTTCTTTATCAATCAACTAGAATCCATCAGGTTGCTCAACATACACTTCTTCTTCCAATTCACCATTTAGAAAAGATGATTTTACATCCATCTGATAAAATTTGTAGTTCTTGTGAGTAGCATAAGGAAGAAATAATCTTACAACTTCAATTCTAGCAATAGGGGAAAAAGTCTCTTCAAAATCAATTGCTTCCATTTGTGAATATCCTTTACATACTAGTCTTGCTTTGTTTCTAACTACTTCACCTTGCTCATTCAGTTTGTTTCTAAAGAGCCATTTGGTTCCAATGACATTCTTATCCTTAGGTCTGGGAACAAGAATCCATGTATCATTCTTTTCAATCTGTTTTAACTCTTCTTTCATTGCTTCAATCCAATTCCCATCTTTACATGCTTCATTCACACTAGTAGGCTCAGTCTTTGAAATCAAGCAATAATCTTTTACAATATTTCTCCTAGTCTGGACACCTTTGTTCTTATCACCTATAATTTGTTCTTTTGAATGATTAAATCTTACATACCCCAAAGTCTTCTTAGGATTTTCTTCAACTTTAGGCTCTTTTGATCTTTCTCCTTCTCTTTCACCAGTTTCTCCTTCTTCTTCATTTTCTTGATTTACTGGATTGATTTGTAGTCTTCAAACTTGCTTTCCTTTATTTTTATTGTCATCCTGATCATCAGAGTCATATCCACAGGTTTTGGATAGTGTACCAAAGTCTTCATCAATCTTAACATTTGCACTTTCAACCATTTTCTTTAATCTTTTATTGTAACATTGGCAAGCCTTACTTTTAGTAGCATAACCCAAAAATACACTTTCACACTCCTAGCATCAAACTTTCCTATGTCTTCATCTCTCTTAATATAACATCTACTTCCAAATATCTTGAAGTATTTAACAATAGACTTTTGACCAGTCCATAGCTCAAAAGGGATCTTACCAGTATCACCTTTGATTTGTACACAGTTGAGTGTGTACACAACAGTACTCATGACTTATCTCCAATAGATATGAAGATCATTTCCTTCCAACATCATAGTTCTAGCAACATCTTCAATTGTTCTATTCTTCCTTTGAACAACTCCATTTTGCTGAGGAGTCTGCGGTGCAGATAATTGTCTCTTTATTCCATGTTCTTCACAAAAAGTATTAAATTCACCGAAAACGAATTCACCACCTCTATATGATCTTAGACATTTAATCTTCAAACCTGTCTCTGTCTCAACCATAGCTTTAAAGATCTTGAACTTTTCCAGTGCTTCAGATTTCTCCCTTAAGAAAGTAACCCACACTATTCTAGAATAATCATCAATGACTAACATGAAATACATGTAACCTTGTAAACTTTTGACCTTAGAGGGACCACATAGATTAGTATGCACAAGCTCTAACAATTCATTTGAAAAATGGTTTTTACTCCAAAATGAAATCCTAGTTTGCTTTCCTAGTTGACATTCCTTGCATATTGCATTGGTAGGTTTCACCAACTTAGGCAGATCTCTCACAACCTTAGTGGAACTTATCTTGACAATATTATCAAATTTAACATGACACAACCTCCTATGCCATAACCAACTTTTTTTTTTTAGATTGCAGGAATTGGGTAGCACGACCCCCTATAAACTGCAGTGTGCCTGGTAAAATTTTTAACGTGACCGGCGGTGCTGGCATGACACGCCCTCCGGTACCATGGGGGTGGGGGAGACTAGACCTCATGACTAACCTCCTACAATAGGAAATATTTATCCAACCCAGCTAGGGCCCCAACCCCTATGTCATAACCAACTTTCATCAACTTGAGCAATCAAACAAATTTTACTAGCAGCACTCAAGTGAAGGATATTACCTTTTGTTTTTGTACCTGATGCAATTTTATTTTTGGAATTGAATATTCTACACTTTCCATCCTTGAACTGAAGATTGTATCCCTTATCGACCATTTGACCAACACTCAAAAGATTATGCTTCAAGCCTTCTACGTACAGAACATCATCTGTATTATGCTTACCATTAAGAGAAATGCCACCTCTTTTGCGGATCACACCAGTTGTATTATCACCAAATCTCACAACACTACCATCATACTTTTCCAAGCTTACAAACTTAATTTTGTCTCCTGTCATATGATGTGAACATCCACTGCCAATTACCCATTCATCTTTTTCTTAAACTCGAGCAGCCAAGGATTTCGCCACATTTGTACAACCAACAGATTCAGTAGATACAAGATTATTTTCCTAGATAGCAATAAATACCCATTCATCATCACTTCTATTTCCTTTATTAGATTCATCATTTGTCACGCTTTCATCAACAAGATAGTAACACTTCTTCTAAAATATAAGCTTGGTATGTCTTGGTTTAGCAACTCTTTCCAAACACCTTGATGCAAAATGACCTATCTTATTGCAATAAAAGAATTTAAGAGGTAATTTTCCTTCATACTTACCTTTTCCTCTCGGTACTCTTTTGACAATAAGTTCTTCTAGCTCTTCTAGCTCTCTTTCTTCTTCTTCAATCTATTTGATTTCATCCTCATACTTGAATGTATTTCTAGATAAACTCTCACTCGGATCATATCTTTGTCTATATCTTCTGAAAGTAGTAGCCTTAAATGTAGATTCAACCTTAGGAAGGGCATCACCAAATTCAATCAACTCAAAAGAAGTCAGCTTACCAACCAATGTATCTTTGGTTATGTTTGTTACAGTCTGGATCTCTTAAATAGCACTAGCTTTGACTTTGTAAGAATCAAGTAGGGATCTAAGCACTTTAGCAACAATCTCATATTCATCTATCTTTCCACTAGCACATCTAATACCACACACAAGTTCATTCACTCTTTGCATGAAAGTATTAATGTTCTCATCATCACCCATTCTCAACCTTTCATATTTCCCTTTCAAACTCTGCAACTTAGCAATCTTCACATTAGCATCACCTTCATACAAGGTTTCCAACTTTTTCTAGATCTCATAAGCAGTCTTTAGATTCATAACGTTTGTCATCTCAAAATAAGTCAAAGCACTCAACAAAGCTTCCTTACCCTAGATATTATACTCAACATGTGTACTATTTAGTGGAATAACATACCTATTACTTGTAATGCTCCAGTAGGGTTCACTAATGCATCTCATATGGCACTCCATTCGAGTCTTCCACAAAGAATAATTTTTTCCATCAAATCTCAGACTATCCTTCTTGTAACTTGCCATCTCAGATCACCTTAAGCTGTTAAACTTCTTCCAAGGAACCCACTCTAATACCAATTTTTGGAAATACAAGGGAAAACAACTGAGAGGGGGGGTGAATCAGTTGTCACAGAAATTCAAAACTTATTCAACTTATTAATCTTATTCTCTAATCTGATTATTAACCATGAAAACATAAATCAACACATTAGAAACACACATAACACCAATATTTTTTATGTGGAAACCCTATTAGGAGAAAAACCACAGTGGAGGTCAGTCCACAAGATTATACCCTATTAAAAGTATAATGAAAATGAAATATGGGGAATGCACATGCATTCAGGAACACTACCTAGAGCTCACTACTCAATTACAAAGGAAGACACACTGTCTTACAAAGAGATTTAGATTAAAGCCATCTGGATTTTGAACTGAGAAAATAGCATCTTCTAATGCCTGATTACAGTTCCAATTAAGCACATGAACACTTCTTCACTCTTCTTCACACTTCACAATTCTTCAAACTTTGCTCTACCTTGAAATGATTTAGAACATTATTCGTGCACACACACACAAGTATGCCTTCTTCCACACTTAAATTTGAATAAACAATCGCTCTTAAATATCCGCAACATGAAATTTCATCGCAACAAGTCGACCACAAAGAAATAATAAAATGAATATAAACTGTCGACCCAAAACATTAAATATTATTAATGTGAATCAACCAAGGTCGGTCACAACTTAGTGAGGACCCAAATCAACATCTCTAGCATGAAGACACTTCAATTAATTTCTCCTCGAAGATCCACAACATGCTACAAACACTATGTCGGCCAAGAACAAGAAAAAAATGAACACACAAGAGAAAATCACCAACCATGATCACAATGATCAATGCAGACGTGCAAAAAAGATAGAGCATGATCTAGAAACATCCACAAGCATCACGAATCACAAGAGAAGAATCCACAACAACTAAACTAATTGAAATAGCATCATCTTCAATCAGGAACACTAGCTGAAGAAATAAAAAACTATTTGAATGGAAATCTTCATAACTCATTCAAATCTTCATGTGGATCTCTGAAACTCAACATGGATAAACTAGATACACCCAACAAAAAACCATTTAGTCCACAACCTATGATCAACAATGTATAGAAATAACCACCATACTAAACTTCACTTCACCACTGACAACCTGCAACTCATTTATTACAATTTTCTCAATATCATCGACATATACAACTTCAAATACATTTATGCTAATAGTGTTGACATCAATGACAATCACATATCATCAACACAACCACAACATCCAACATATGATGTTTGAACTCTCTAGTTGAATCAAATCTAGGTAAAAGGGACACTCTAAGTCTTTTTGGAGAAATGATGATAATGGGGGATGAAAAGGTGGGTGATATGGGAGAGTGATCTTTGCAAATGTTTTGGGACAACACTTTTGACTTTCACTTGATGTTTTGATGTTGGGATAAAGGATGTTGATGAAATTGTAAATATTTAGGGTAGACTCATGACCTTCGAGATAAACTAGTTCAAAGATGATAACTAACTCCACTAAATGCATGGAAAAGGATACATTTCACATATAAAATAGCCAAGTTAGGGGGTTGGTTTGATAGATGTTTAAGTCACAAAGCATTGGTGTATTCAGAATTTTTGTAGAGATAGGTGAAGTGGAGGATGAAATTTTGATGAAGGGGTGGATGAGATGTTTGACCCAATGTTGACTTAAAGTGAACCTTTGATTTGACAAGACCAAGGTAGTGAGAATGATGCTATACTTCTAAATTTTTGAAATCCTAAAGAGTATGGATATGGGAATGTAAATCTGTTTGGTTTCTCCTAGATCAAGCATAATGGTTTCTCAACAAGAGGTTACGATTGCGATAAAGTATTAAGGCCCATTTCCTACTGAACTTGGAATCATGATACCTACGTCTGTAATGGTGATTTGTAGATCTTCCCCTACAAATTTTGATTTTGTGATAGATCATTTAGGGGAGTTCAAGATTATCATTATGCGAGAAATTGGAAACGTTGGAAAAGATTAGGATTTTAACAATAATAGAAGGAATACAAGTTTGGGTTGTGTCTTGAAGCACATTTGTAAAAGTTGTATACCAACCTAGTTCTAGTTTCATGAAGTTCCCAAAGATGTTTCTTGAGAGATTTTGGACTAAAATGTCTAAGTCTAAAATGACGACCTATAGACCTTACTTTTAGGGATCCTGACTTTGTGTGAGATCATTTAGAAATAATTCAAGTTTATGGAAGAAAGGAAGATATTTGTTTCCACATGGGTAGTGGTAATGTGGACCTTCTAGCTTCAATATCAACTTGTTCCTCTTCTTCATCTAAAATGGTTGTTGTGCTTCTCCATTGGGTAGGTGTTTCTTTTGTTTCAAAAGTGAAGCTTCTCAAACTGCTAATGAGATCAGTTTGTTCTACATTAATGAGTTCAAAGTTTGGTTGAATTATAGCACTTGGAAGATCAGGTTGTTCAATAGGAGCAATCGATCTCCAAATAGTCATGTGGGGTTCATTTGTCAATTTATCTTGCTTAATGAGTTTATTTTACCACAAACACTTGTCCTGATTGAATTTTCAAACTAAATATTTATGTCCAAAACATCATAACTTTCACAATTTCCATTTTGTGAGAATCATGAGGTTGAAGCCATAATTTCCTATGTTGTCTTTGGAAAATATGGTTTTTGATATAATTCAAGATATTTAGAAATCTCTAAGTATAGAATCCTTAGGACAAGCAATAATATCAAGGCTTTTTCAAGAGGTATCCATTTTTAGGCCAAAGTGTTTGAAATTTTGAGGAAGATAGTGAATGTTTGTTTTTGTATCATTTTGGAACCAAGAAAAGTATTAAATTGACCCACAATCATTTACAACCCTAGGTTCAAAATGGCTATACTCGTTGAGTCCCCACTTGGATTTCTCCAAACACTAAGACATTGTGAATAGTTAGAGATTTGGCGACACTGGCTCCCCTCCATGACACACACTTCTCGGGACCACCAAATCTCAAAATCCTTAAAATCTGGAGGTCAAAAGGATTTTTCTGTTTCAACAATGAATAGTACAAATGTGGGGTGGCTTTAGAATGATCGTTCTTGCACCAACAAGTATTAATGATTTTGGCTTCTAAATAAGGGTTCATAGTAAGGGCTTCCAGTTTAGGGGATACTATGATAAACTCCGTCAAGAGGTCTCCCAACCCTTAGAAAAAGAGATTTATGCATCATAAAGATATTGGGGGTATGTGTCCCATTGATTGAAATTTTCATTGCAACCACATATTTATATAGTGGTTTGGAAGAGTTTAGCTTTAGCTTGTTACCGCTTGGTTCGTTCCCTCCTTTTGAAGTGGGGAGGTAGGCCCTCTAAGGATAAACAATAGTGAGGAAGTACATTTGTAGTTCGATCATCTCCATTTGTATGAACAAAGAGAGAACACACACTATGCCTTTTTCTCACATTCCCAAAGGGTTCAATTTTAATCCAAATTGAAAGATGTATGTGATTATACAAAGTGTTAAGGAATGTTTCTATTTCTCAATGTTTTCAAATGGTGCGAGGGAATTTCATACGCATTCAATAACATAAGTGTAAATGAAAAAACATAGCAAACCACTGTAAATTTTAACCCCTAAGCTAAGATGACTTCATTTTATGCACCAAATGAAATATGAAGTTGCTTTGTTCAATTTTAAACCCAAAAGACAATGATGAGATGAGGGTTCAATTTTAGTCTTGTTTGAGCATTTGTTTTAAACCCAATTGAAATTTAGTGAGGTCCTAGAGTAGAAAATAGAAAGCATAAAAATTTGGGTTATAATTGCCCCAAAAGCGTCAAATGCTTGTTACAATTATAGAATTTCAAGATAAGAAGGCTTTCTTCACTTTAGCTCCATGTCGTCCAACCTACAAAACCCTATTAGTATAACAACCAGAACAATGCTAGAAGTGCACTAGTGACCTGACAAACTGAGAAAATTAAAGCACATGTCAAAAAAATGATCATAAAACTTCTTACCTTGGTTGGGCATCGCTAAACATGATAGTGTCACATTTTGAAATATGGGCGTCGCACTGGTGAATTTGGGCGTCACTCTGCAACAAAAATAGATAGCACGATGGTGTCAGTATTTTGTCGGTTGTCGCTCTAGTGAATTTTGGGCATCACTATTTAAAATCTTTGATACCTCTATATTAAATCAACGTCACTATATTTTAAATCAACGCTAGTGCATTTAATCGACGTTGTGGTTTCAAATTGAGATAGTGTTGATATATGGCAACACACTTCAAATGCATCGCTATATCCTACAAAAAAGTAAATGAATCGAATTTGAGCTAAAAATTGATCAAATTGATGGTTTTCCCTACTTCTAGTGCTAGAATGTGGACCAAGGATTGTCAGTGTGGGTTGATTACACTTGATCCATGATGAATCAAAGCATAAGTTAGCCACTAAACTTCAATCTCAAACAAGATCATTCAAATTGAAAGTTAAACTAAGCATTTATTGAAACTAAAAATTACAAACTATGAAAACAGTTAAATTCCTACTCTAACCCATTTGAAACTTATCCTATTTTGGAACAACGACTCTTTCCCAATCCCGTGATTTGTGAGTTTGTTTCAATCTATTCTATGGAAGAGAATCAATGAAACCATTGTGATAAATGGATGAAAAGCTGATTTATGCTAAAATTGATCTAATTATACAATTGTTAAGCTAATCTAAGATAAATATAAGCTAAAAGATGGAAACCCTAATTTATAAACAAGCTAAGATGGATGCATGGAAGCCATTAATGGATGTCTTAAGCTATTATGCAACTAAAACTAAACTAAAATTAGCTAAAAGTGAATAAAAAGTGAGTGTGAATGTAAGTGAATTCATCAACATGAGTTTGCAATTGAAAGATGGATCCATTTGTCCTCAAATAGTGTTCTATTTATAGGAGAGAAAATGTGAAATGAAGGGTTGAGATTGAAAAGGTTAATCAATGGTCTAGGATGGAGGAAATAGGAGAAATGGATCATGGATTCTCATCAATGGGTGAGAATACAAGATGAGAATTAATCAAGGGCTCACATTTGTTCCAAAAAAATGCACTTTTGACTTGCACACACAGGTCACCAGGTGACTTGCTAAAGAGGTTAAAGGTTTGGCTTGTTCAACAAGCCAAGTGAGATGATTGGAGGAGATAGAATATTATTTGGAATATTCTCATGGGTGAGGAAATAGATATTTTTTAAATTAAAAGAAATTTTTAATTGTGCAAAAAATGGATAAGGAATATTCCATGGGAATATTCCCTTTTTGGAGGAAGATTAGTTTAATTGTTAATTAAAAAAGGTTTAATCATGCAATTAGGGGATTTGAAGAATTAAAATGATATTCATTAAATGAAATGATTTAATGAATGGGGGAAAGGTGAGATGATATTTAATTAAATAACTTAGGGTCATTTAATTAAATAAGATGACTTAGGGAATTAAATTAAATATCTTTATCTATTTAAATTAATGAGACGAAGTGTTAGCATGAAAGGGGGATGATTAACTTGATTAAATTTGTTAGGTTAATAGACAAAAATGATGCGATTAATTAATTATCTAGGCTAATTCAATTAATTAAGCAAAAAGAGTTTGGGTTTGAAAAGGAAATGATGTTAGTAAACATGATTCGAGTGTATGATATCATCTAGGACATTTTTCAGTGTCTACAGTTAGGTCTATCAAACTAAGGGAGGAAGACTTAACACTTATGTTCAAGTAGGATAAACTTAAACCAATTTACCAAGATGGGTAAGATGTTCTTTAAATTTTGGATCTATTCAACCAAGGTGGCTTCCTTAAGGTGTTATTTGGATATAATTATAAGCAATGGGCATGTACCTTTCCACAAACCTTATGTAGTGCACAACATACTCCTATTCATGTTGCACTATATATGTATATGTTGGTCTGATAATAAATATTGAACCTTCTTAATGTTAGGATAAGGTGACATTAACCTTGTAATCATATGTGATTTGTATGTCTCCATGTTCCTTGGAATGTAGTCTAGGGGACATGAGAGAAAAATATTAAATTTTGGCATATTGTAATTATATTTTAAAGAGAGGATTTGTTTTCAGCGGTGGTTGCACATCAAATATAGATAAGGCATCTTTCCTAGGTGTCCAAAATGGAATATGAAAGGTTTTTGAGTGGGAATCCAAGATTGGAGAAGAAAAGGTGTTTGCTAGTGTTCCATCAGGAAGTGGAAAGGTCACTCGAGCATCCGTAAAGGAAGGAGTTGGATAGGCTATGGGTTAGGCACCCATGTGAGAGTCTTGAATATCCAATTAATATTTTATTGTGTATTTTGGTTGTCCATGAAGAGGGTCGTGGGTTTTTTTAGGTGGTTTTGTGCCTCTTGTTTTGGTTTACCATTCATGGTTTTACCTCCCACACTTTCTATAAATTGGAGCCATGGGATGCTAATTTCATATTGAGTTCTTGCAAGTAACAGGGTGTTGTCAAGTTGATTAGAGATCACTAGTGAAGTGTATTATTATGTAATCTCATTGGAATATTAATAATATAATTGTCCTCTTTTCTCGGGTGGAGTTTTTCCCGAAATTGTTTCTCCACATAAATCTAGTGTCATATTTTGGCTGCTGATTTTTATATTGTGATTTTTGCTGCAACCACATGTTTATTTCTAATTTGGTAATCTGATTTTCAGATCTGAATTCAATTGTATAAGTTCATATGGTAGATTTCCTTCACCTTGATTTTCAACATTTGATATCAGAGCTAATAGTTTTTTGAGAAGGGGATGCTTTTCTCTTAAGTGTTGGAAGGTTTTTTGGCTGTAGTGGGGGATTTTGTTTTGTGGTATATTGTAGATTTGTGAAGAGGATTTTTTGTCGTGGCTTCTACCTCTCACAAAGGTATTGATAAATTCAATGGAACAATCTATGATATGTGGAAACTAAAGCTGTAGCATATCCTTGAAGAGAGATATCAGTGGTTGCCAGTTTCACAAGAGAGTAAATTGGTTGCAATGTCTGATGAAGATTGGAAAAAATTAGACAAGAAGACACAAAGAACCATGCAGTTGTGTCTCACAATTTTTTTCCTCTTGAATGTCTCCATATAAGACACTGTATACAAGTTGTGGAAGAGGATAGGTGATATTTATCAAACTAAAAGTTTTTCTAACAAGTTATATCTCAAAAGACTGTTATATTCATTAAAAATTAAAGATGGTGATTCTATTGTAGACCATTTGAATGCTTTTAATCTGATTATAAGTTAGCTTGTATCAGTATATGTTAAATTAGAAGATGAAGATATATGTATCTTGTTTCTTTGTTCTTTGCCTAGATCTTTGGAAAATCTAATTGTTTTCATAAGTAGTGGTAATGTAGATCCAAAGATAGAAAACATGATTTCCATACTTCTATTAGAGGAGATGAGGAAAAATTCTATGAATGTTGGCTCCCATGATTCCTTGAATGTGTGAGGAAGGTCCAAAGAGAAAGGGCATAAAGGGGATGAAAAGAGGGATAAGTCTAAAGGATGTTCTAAGACCCTTGGAAAAGAGGGCATGTGAAGCAGGAGTGTAAGAACAAGAAAAAGAATGTTGATTCCTCCGCAAAAAAACTCCTTTGATGATTATTTTGATGATTTATTTATTTCAGCTAACTCTATTAGTGATGATGCTTGGCTTATTGATTCATGTTGCTCCTACCACATGACTCTTCACAAGGAGTGGTTTACTTCTTATAAAGCATATGATGGGGGATATGTCATCTTTAATGATCAAAACACTAAGAAGATTTTTGGTAAGGGAAAGGTAAAGTTGTGTTTCAGTGATGGGAGAATTAAATCCCTTGATGATGTTTTACATATTTTAGGAATTGCGAGAAATTTATTATTAGTAGCCAAGTTTAATGATTGATTTGGAATGCATATGACATTTGACAAGTCTAGTTGTAGGTTGATAAGAGGGAGTTTGGTGATATTTAAAGGATCTCAGATAGGGACTTTGTTTAGTATAAATCCCTCTACTTTATGTAACTCTTCCAATGTAACTAGCATTGAAAATGCATGTATATTAAGGCACCATAGATTGGGTCACATTGGTGAAAAAGGTCTTAACCATTCTTAATAAAAAGTTGGTCGATGGTATTTTTTATTATTGTGTTGGAAAAAATTATCTCTTTGAGAATTGTGTGTTTGGTAAATAGAATAGATCTTCATTTCCTAATGAAACTAATAACCTACAAAGAGATTATTAGAGATTGAATTCATTTGAATGTATGTGGACCAGTGGATGTTGACTCTTTGGGTAAATCTTAGTATT
Source organism: Sequoia sempervirens (assembly GCA_007258455.2). Taxonomy (NCBI): domain Eukaryota; kingdom Viridiplantae; phylum Streptophyta; class Pinopsida; order Cupressales; family Cupressaceae; genus Sequoia; species Sequoia sempervirens. The sequence continues at coordinate 357,452 of VDFB02365567.1, forward strand.
ATGTCTCTTTCATTGATGATGTCTCAAAATAAACATGAATTTATTTTATGCATTCTAAATCTGAATTTTTCACTAAGTTTAAGGAATTTAAGGCCTTAGTTGAGAAGCAATTAGATTATAAGATAAAAGTGTTAAGATCTGACAATGGGAGTGAATATTGTTCCAAGGAATTCGATGAGTTCTATAAGCATGCAAGTATTGTTTGATAGAAGAATATTCCTTATTCTCCCCAAAAAAATGGGGTAGCAAAAATAATGAGTTGAATCTTTATGAAAAGAGTTAGGAGCATGTTGAGTGGTGCTAAGCTTGATAGATGCTTTTGGGTAGAAGCGGTTGGTACTGCTTGTTATTTAATTAATAGATCTCCTTGTTTAGCTCTTATTGATAAAACTCCTTATGAAGTGTGGATAGGTAAAAATCCTTTTGTTTCACACTTAAGGTTCTTTGGTTGTGTGTCTTTTGTTCATGTACCTCAAGAGAAGTGATCTAAGATGGATCCAAAAGCTCAAAAATGCATCTTCATTGGTTACGGTGAGAATGTAAAAGGTTATAAGCTTTGGAATCCTCTAACTCATAAAAGGATATTTTTTCTAGAGATGAGATTTTAGGGAGTTTAGAGATTACTTAGGAGAAGAACAACCAAGGGAGAAATATAAGATAAAGACAGTGCACTTTGATTGAGAAGTAGGAAGATGCACATGTGTAAGAACAATCAAACAGATTTGAGGATGAAGAAGAAGAAGAGGGTTCAAATAGTTTAGAGGATGTGTAGGAAGAGCACACAAAATAAGAGGAATAGGTAGAACCCATTACTCCTACCTTGAGGAGGTCCATAAGTCAACAAAAGCTAGTTGACAGGTTAGCCCAACCAATTTATGTTGTGTATTTTCTTTGTTGAGTATTGATGATGAAACTAGATCCTACATGGAGGCTCTGTCTTCAGAGGAAAGTGAGTCTTGGTTGCAGACCATGTAGGAGGAGATGATGGCTTTGGATAGTTGTGACACTTTGGATCTTGTGAGTTTTCCCAAAGGAAGGAATCCCATTGGATGAAAGTGGGTATTTTAAAAAAAAATTGGTGTAGATGGTCAGCTAGAGCATTACAAGGCTAGATTAGTGGCTAAGGGTTACTTCTAGAGAGGGAGTTGATTTTGTTGAAATTTTCTCTCTTGTTGCTAAATTAACTTCTATTGGATTCCTATTATCTATTGTTGTCGCTTGTAATTTTGAGATAGAGAAAATGGATGTTAAAACTACTTTCTTGCATGGGGATCATGAGGAGAAAATTTATATGCGACAGCCTAATGGTTTTGTTGTGAAAGGAAAAGAACAATTTGTTTGCAGGTTGAATAGATCTTTATATGGTTTGAAGCAATCACCCAAGATGTTGTACTAGAAATTTGATCATTTTGCATTGAATTTGGGTTTTCTTAGGAACAAGGAGGATCATTGTGTTTATATTAAGTTTATTGATTATCATATTCTAATTATTGCCTTGTATGTTGATGATATGTTATTTTTTGGTAATAGCAAGGTGATGATTAGTGAGCTCAAGGCACAGCTTTCTAGCACATTTGATATGAAAGAATTTTGGGCTACAAGATATATTATTGGGATGAAAATCAAAAGAGATCATGTTCATAGAAAGCTTTGCTTAAGTTAGAGTAAGTATGTTGATACCATTTAGTAGAGGTTTAATATGCATTATTTTAAGCCAGTTAGTATTCCATTTCTAGTTGGCACTAAGTTGAGCTTAGATATGTGTCCTAATTCTAATGATGATGTTGAGGATACATATATCATTCCTTAGAATAGTTCCATTGGTAGTTTTATGTATGCAATGGTTTTCACTAGACTAAATATAGCCCAAGCAGTGGGAGTTCTATGTAGCTTTATTTCTAAGTCTGGTAGAGAGAATTGGATTTTTGTTAAGAGGGTGTTTAAATATTTACGAGGTAATTTTGATTACTATTTATTTTATCATGGTATTTATTATGTGGTCAAGTAATTGGATATATAGGTGTGTGTTGATGCAGATTGGGCATGTCACTTGGATAGTCAAAGGTCCACTAGTGGCTATTTTTTTTTTTTTTTGGAGCAGTGAGTTGGATGAGTAAAAGGAAACCATAATTTCTTTGTCTAGCATTGAAGTAAAGTATATGGCTGCTACACATGTCTATAAGGAGGTGGTATGGTTAGATAGGCTTGGTAATAACATTGGTTTTGATTGCAGGATAGTGAGGATTGGATGTGATAGTTAGAGCGCTATTTGTTTGACCAAAAATCCTATGTATCATGCTCGTACTAAGAATGTTGATGTTTAGTATCACTTTGTGTGAGATATGGTTGAGAATGGTAAGTTATTGATAGAAAAATGTTGACACTTTGGATAATGTTGTAGATTCTCTTACAAAGCCAGTGACCACGGTTAAGTTTTCTTGGAACAGAAAGGCCATGGGCCTTGATCACTGTACTCAATTTTTTATGTTTTGTATCTCTTGGATGTAATTACAATGTGTAAAGTCAAGAGGGAGAATTTTAGGATAAAGTGACATTAACCTTGCAATCCTATGTCATTTGTATGTCTCCACGCTCCTTAGAACGTGTTCTAGGGGACATGAGAGAAAAATATTAAATTTTGGCATGTTGTAATTATATTTTAAACAGAGGATTTGTTTTCGGTGGTGGTTACACATCAAATATGGATAAGGCATCTTTCTTAGGTGTCCAAAATGGATTATAAAAGGTTTTGGAGTGGGAATCCAAGATTGGAGAAGAAAAGGTGTGTGTTGGTGTTCCATCGGGAAGAGGAAAGGTCACCCAAGCATCCAGAAAGGAAGGAGTTGGATAGGCTATGGGTTAGGTGCCTATGTGAGTCTTGAATATCCAATTAATATTTATTATGTATTTTGGTTATCCATGAAGAGGGGCGTGGGTTTTTGTAGGTTGTATTGTGGGCCTCATGTTTTGGTTTACCATTCATGGTTATACCTCCCACACTTTCTATAAATTGGAGCCATGGGATGATAGTTTCATATTGAGTTCTTGTAGGTAACAGGGTGTTGCCGGGTTGATTAGAAATCAAAAGTGAAGTGTATTATTGTGTACTCTCATTGGAAGATTAATAATATAATTGTCCTCTTTTCTCGAGTGGAGTTTTTTCCTGAAAGGGTTTCTTCACGTAAATGGGTGTGTGCAAGACGTTAGTCATCACATTTGACCTTAAAATTTGAAGCACTTAGAGATGGAATCTTGAAAAAAGTCAATAATTATAAAATGTAGCACTTGGAGTCTAGTTTCCAAATATGTAATTTATTTTAATACCCAAATGATACAAATTGATTTTCAATAGGCATTTCTAAAAACCACTATTTAAAAGTCACTTTTTTTTACCATACCATGCACATGTACGTCATCCATATTTTGACCTAAATAATCATATTTTTTTGAATCTTTTTGGGAAAATATTTGTAACACATTGAAGAATGTTTACGATATTTTTGTAATATTTTTTGAATATTTTTTGTTAGTTTTTTATTGGTCATATTTGTTTTTTTGAAAAAAATTTGTGTACGTCATGCATAAGATGACCTGAACTTATGATTTAAAAAAAAAAAAAATGAAAATAATTTTTTGAAGAACACTTTCTTATAATTTATTTTTCAAAAAATATTTTGATAAAAAGTTATTAAAATACTAAAAAAACCCGATTTTTTTATGGACTAGTTTCATAAAAAATTAATTGAAAAATAGAAAAAATAATTCAATTGTAAAAAAATTACATATGTAGAATCTACATTGTCTCATCTATAATAGGTTTTAATTTCATCAAAAAATTCTGCAAAAAAGGTCTTTAGACATATGTCCAAAGTCACTCTTAATTTCTTGTGACATTGGCATGACCTTCAAGTTGTAGGTCAAACCAGGTCCAAAGCTTAGGTTCAGGTCTCCAAGCCTTTTCCCAAATTGAAAAAAAGAAGCAAAACCTAACCAAAAATTTAAATTTTAAAAAACAAGATCCAATTTACTATGCGAGGTCCCAATTTGTAAAGGAGATCATGTTTGCTTCATTTATTATTTAACCATTGAAAAAAGAAACACTATGGGATCCCGATTATAAAACAGGATCCTGTTTCATTTTTGACCTTTTTAAAAAAAAAATTACTACTAAAAAAATTATTGTCAATTCTGCAACTTGATAGTGTACGATTGACAACGCCAATCTCACCTATTTTCTATCAATTTTTTTCCTTTACGGGCTCTTGAACTTGCAATTTGATTTGAATTTTGAAAGGAGGCATCATTGGGATAGTTTTTTAGTGGAAATGTGTTCATTTTCCACTCATTTGAATGAGGAACAAAGAACGAAGACTTTAACTATTGACGTTCATTTATACTTTAGAATTTTGTAAGCAAGGGATCACAATGTCATAATAAGAGGAAAGATAGGGAGGTATTGACCCTTGAAGAAAGTCAAGCGAAGAGAGAGGAGGCAAAAAGAAAAATAGATAGAAGAATGAGGATTCAATTAATGAATAATGTTGAAGCATCCAATTCCACAACTATTGAAGATAAAAACATTGAAGAGACCATGGATGTAGATGATACAAATTTGCAAAAGGTGAATGTGGAAAATAATACGATTATACAAACTAATCCTGGTATGTGTTCAAATCCACCTTTCAATGCTATGGAGAATGTGACAACAAGCACAAATCCAGGTATGTCTTCAAATCCACCTTTGAATGATATGAAAACATTGATTGTAGAAGATTTAAAACAAGCTAGATTTAACGATGTTGAGATTGATAATATTCGTAGAGATAATGAAAATTTTAGACTTTTTGTTGTTGAAAATGAAAATGAAAATGAAAATTATTTTGTTGTTCAAAATGAAGATGAAAATCATTTTTTTTTTGAAAAGGAAAAATGGAAATCGTTTTGTTGTTGAAAATGAAAATGAAAATCATTTTGTTGTTGAAAATGAAAATGAAAATTATTTTGTTGTTGAAAATGAAAATTGTTTAGTTGTTGAAAATAAAAATAAAATTGTTTTGTTATTGAAAATGAAAATGAAAATGATTTTATTTTTGTTGCTATCAGGATTCAACCGTGTAGTTTCGAGTCAAACTCATTGACCCATGTCATAATAATTTGACATGTTGTGGAAAAATACCTCCTACTTATCAATTGATGAGCTAAAGGGGCTCTATAATGAATGGTTCCATAAGGCACAACACTTGCGAAGGTTTTACAAATGGGGTAACAACTCAAGCGGGCTTAACCTTGGAGAAAACTCCGGTTAAACGCTTGAGCGGAGCAGTCGGGATGGGTGACCTCTTGGGATGGACCCGTGCTTCACCTCTGGAGCATCACCTAGATGCAATGAGTGCTAAGTGGACCATTCGATATCATGAGAGTTGGGTTCCGGTGAACCACTACTCATGAAACATGGGTCAATGAGTTTGACTCGAAACTACACGGTTGAATCCTAATAGCAATATCATAATTTGACACGCTGTGGGAAAATACCTCCTACTTATCAATTGATGAGCTAAAGGGGCTCTATAATGAATGGTTCATAAGGTACAACACTTTCTAAATGTTTTTCAAATGGGGTTACAAGGTAAGTGGGCTTAACCTTGGGGAAAACTCCATGGTTAAGTGCAATTGAGCTAGAATAGTATTGGGATGGGTGACCTTCCAGGAAGGCCCAATGCTTCACCTTTGTGAGCATCGTCTAGATGCAAATGAGTGTTAAGTGGACCATTCGATATCATGAGAGTTGGGTTTCGGTGAACCACTACCCATGAAACATGGGTTAATGAGTTTGACTCGAAACTAAATCTTGATAGCAATATCATGGTGACATTTGTGGAAAAATACCTCCCTACTTATCAATTGATGAGCTAAAGGGGCTCTATAATGGAGAATGGTTCATAAAAGAGCACAACACTTTCACGGTTTGCAAATGGGAGTAGCGCTTTGCTCAAGAGCTTAACCTTGGGAAGAAACTCCACGGTTAAAGAGCGGTGGGAAGCGGAAGCTTACGTCTTTGGGATAGGTGACCTCGGGGCCGGACGGATTAACTTCACCTACGTGAGCATCACCTAGATGCAATGAGTTACTTCAGTGGACCATTAAAGAGGACGGATTTTGGTGAACCACTACTCTAAAGGCATGGGTCAATGAGTTTGACTTGAAACTACACGGTTGAATCCTGATAGCAATATCATAATTTGACATGCTGTGGAAAAATACCTCCTACTTATCAATTGATGAGCTAAAGGGGCTCTATAATGAATGTTTCATAAGGCACAACACTTGCTGAAGGTTTTACAAATGGGGTAACAACTCAAGCGGGCTTAACCTTGGAGAAAACTCCCTGGTTAAGTGTGCTTGAGCTGGAGTAGTACTGGGATGGGTGACCTCCCGGGACGGACCAGTGCTTCACCTCTGTGAGCATCACCTAGATGCAATGAGTGCTAAGTGGACCATTCGATATCATGAGAGTTGGGTTCCGGTGAACCACTACTCATGAAACATGGGTCAATGAGTTTGACTCGAAACTACACGGTTGAATCCTGATAGCAATATCATAATTTGACACGCTGTGGAAAAATACCTCCTACTTATTTATTTTTGTTGTTGAAAATTAAAATGAAAACCCTTTTGTTTTGATTATGATAAAACTAGAAGGGCCAGTACCCATTACAAAGCAGCCATAGAGGCAGAGAATAGGTGGCTCATAAAAATGAGACCACTAAAAAGCAAGACTCACCAGAAGTGGGCTTGGAAGACCAACCACTAAGCCATACTTTTGACCAAAGCATGAAATTGGGAATCATCGACCAGCTACAAGAAACAGGGTAGCTGAAAGGAACCAGATAGAACACACCTCCCTACAGAAACAAGGGAAAACCAATGTAACCTTGCAACCAAAAAATTGACCAAAGGCAACAATCTTCAAAAAAAACTCCAAGACTTCCACTCAGAAAAGAAACCTTTTGAGATAGAATAGAACCAACATAAGCCAACAACTTCCAAAAAATCAACAACTAGAGGCTTGAAACAACCAATAGACCCAAAAAGGTCTGCAAACACCAAACAACAATTCCAAAAATTCTAGCTATAGGTACAATATAAACCAAGGGGAAAGAAACGAGTCCCTTGCCATAGAAAGCCCACCTTACCAGCAAACCCACGTACCACCACCAAATGGTCACACTCCACCTCAAGAGGAGCTACGAAAGAAGGTGCCAACAAGAGGAAAGAGAGCCACCTAACAAGACCACGAAGGAAATCTCCACCTCAATGAAAATCCTTCTGTTGAAAATGAAAATGAAAATCGTTTTGTTGATGAAAATGAAAATCCTTTTGAAGTTAAAAATGAAAATGAAAATCCTTGTGATGTTAAAAATAAAAAATATTTTTAAAAAAATTGAAAGTATTGTTTTGGATAATCATCTTGGTATGATTTCTTGGAGACAAATAAGAATGCATGCCAATAGATTATACAAAGATTTTTTTTATCGTAAAAAACAATCATTTCAATGTCAACTCATGATGGAATTGATGAGAATGTGAAAAATGAGAAAAGTATTGAAAGAGTTAGGCATTTTTGTTAAACCAAGAAGAAAAAGATGAATCACTTAAACATGCTATATCTACTATTCCTAGTGCCATTGAGTCTATTGGAGAGAATAGCCAATCTAAAGATAAGAATGTGGCATGACAATCTATAGCAATTGCTATAATTAATTAAACAACTTTGAATAAAATAATGTTAAGCAATATTAGTGAAATTCTAAAAATACATCATTAAACATTGGTAAGAGTGGCAAAGAGAAGAGAAATTATAGAAAATGATCCAATCAACCAATGTTGGAGTTTTAGTGGTCAAATATCGAGGTTTGACATGAAATTAAATATTGAAATCAAATATTTGATTGAAAAATATTGGAATGATAATACTAGGGTATCATCTAATGCTAGAGATGTTTTGAAATTAAGAGTGGGGTCCAAAGTTCATGATCGTCATCCAAAACACCTATTAGACACAACTCAAACCAAATTTTATAGAAAATTATGTGGTGTTTCAGTATTACTTGGTAATATGAAAATAAGTCAAATATCTTTTAAAAAATTTAAACCTTGGTATGTGAAAATTAATAAGCAATGAATATCTTGTTGTTGTAAAACACATGTGCAATTAAATTATTATTATGATGTTTTTCGATATATACATTGTACTTTACATACTAACATGATTATGAAGGAATGTGGTATTAATATGCCACTTGAAACAATCAAGGAGTTTATATAAAGTTTGTTTTGTGAAAGATCTAATAGGAAGTTATTTTATTTAAGTTCATGTATTTTTGGACAATGCACTAGTTGTGGCAATCTTTCATTCTTAGGATTTTGTATGCATGAAAGTGTTGAAAATAATTTTGGACAACAATTAGTGGATGTTAAAATATTTAAGAACATTGAGTATTCTTTAAAAGATGGAAAAATTGGAAAACATTGTGATTTAATTAGATAAATAAATTAGTGTACATGCATTCATATCGGAATTTAAGAGTAAGATTGTTCCAAAATATGTCAAGCGCTCTCAAAATATCTGATGGATTGATGGAAAATTTCACACATGTAGAAATACATTTCTAGTTGGAACTAACAATCAGTGGCTGATTTTATGGAAAAATATACTCTTGCTCTGCAAGAGGAATCCAGTCACATTATTATAATTCAATGCAAGAGGCTATGTTTGTTCATATTGTACACAAGCATGTAGATAATAGCACAGAGGATGATATAAAACTTTTGAGACAGTATCATTTCTGTTTGAGTGATAATCAATTACACTCGTTAGAGTTTGTTCAATATTGTTTCAATATATTTTATACAAATTTAAGATAAATAGGAATCTAGATGATAGAACATCTCATATGGTCAGATAATTGTACAAGTCAGTTCAAGAATGCTTGAATGTTCTTTTGGTTAAGTAGGGTTCACAAGGAACATAATTTCCAATATATTTGGATTATTTTGAAGGTGGACATGGTAAAGAAGAACATGATGGAGTTGGTGCATGTGTTAAAATAATTCTTGCTAGAGACCAATTGAAATTGGTGGATGCAGTAAAATTTAAAGATGCATGTGGGATT
>VDFB02365568.1:0-108245 GCA_007258455.2 Sequoia sempervirens
TTTTCCTTAAGGTTGATTAGGTAGAATTTGATAAATAAATGTAATAAATAGGCCAACAATATGTAAAATAAATAATGGCCTTATATTTTGTAAAACTGCCAAATTGCCCAGTCTAGGTGGCAATCTAGTCCTCATCATTCATTGAAAAATATTAAAAGGAAAAAAAGGGCATTGGATTTTTGGGAGTTATAATTATTGATTACTAATTTAATGCTCCTAAAAATATTGAAAAAAGATATGGGTTCCCAAGTTGAGTGGTAGTTACATTTCTTAAAGGATCCCTATTTTCTAGGAGCTCCAGACCAAGTTGCCTTCTAAACTTGGAAAAATGAAGAAAAGTGGAATTGAGGAAGTTTTAAATGTTGAAAATTATTAATTTATGTTGGATAATGTTAGAATATTCATATTGGGATGTTTCAAATGGAAGCTATGTAGTGCCCCTCTGGTTTGGTCATCTATGGTCTCCGAGTAAGTTGTTTTTTAGTGTACTTAGTGGTTTTGTTTAAAATGATTAATTACAATTAAGAATTATTTTACTATGCATGAATTTGTGTACCATTAGATAAATAAAAAAATATTATAAAATAAATAAAATAGGTTCTTAAAAGAGATTAAAACGAAAAAAAACTATTTTAAAAATGAGGAGAAATATAAGTTTAAGCAATGGGACTTTTCAATATGACAATAATAATAGTGATTTCGGTATTCTAAAATTAAGATATCAATGTTCAAGTATTAGTATTAAAATTAATTCTATTAACATTAATAGCAAATAAGATTAATATTTGCTTGATGGATAATCTTGGGGGAATTTATGCTGAGCAATGATGGCGTGTTGTCTTAGGTGCTATAACAAGTTTTATTTAATATTTAGCGGTAGTTTGGATCCTGCATGAATTCAGCCTCTAAAAGCTCCTTTTAGGAAGGCATTTGAGGAAACACGTGCCTTGTCCATGCATTTAGATTCGGCATGCATATCTGCCAGGGTAGTTGCATCAAGAAGAGGGGAAAAATTCCTCTTTCGGTTATGCGGGGGCGAGAGGCACTCTGTCAGAGGGTATTTGTGCCTGGCCTGTGCATCTACATTCCTCTAAGCTCACCAATTATTGCACTTCACTTTGACGGATGCCCTTACCTTGTTTTCAAAGCACCAATTATGGCGCAGGCAAAGTAGGATGCTGGTAAAAGGGCTTGAAAGATATTGTTATATTATAGTTACTCAGCGAATAATTGCCAGGTTTGAATTTTTCTTTGCATCATTCTGTATCTTTGATTAAGTATTGGATGAGTTTACTTTAAATGGTGATGTGCTAATATTGTATATTTAAAGCTTTTGATAACTTGCTTAATTTGTGCCTCCAACTGTTAATTTCTTTTCCTTGAAAGTTCCTTAAGCCTGTCCTCTAAATCTATTTTGTGTGTAGCCTGCAATTGCAATTAATCTCCCTAAGATCATGCGCAACCTGTCTTAGCAACAACATTAGAATGTAGAAGATTGTGGAGGCGTAAATAGCCCTCCTAATTCTTTTGGAAACCAGTCACGTCTGCAGTACTTGAAAATAGAATGTTGTAGAGGTTTAAATAATCTCTTGGACTCCATTGTCAACCGGTCTTAGCCGCAGCGCTTGGGCAGAACAGGAAGTTTACAAGTTTTAAATAATCTTCCTGGTTCGTTGGCTTTACACCCGCCATTTGCATTTTCTTGGAAGTTCTTAAGCCTTATCATTGAATCCATGTCATGCAAATGTTTCCCTCCATGAGATGCTTGTTGCTCCTCTCATTCACCTCGGCCTTGGGTTTTCTATTTCACCGCCTCACCTTCATCATCGTTGTCAAATGAGTATGCAACATCAATGTATACTTTGGAGCTAACCCAGTCGCAGTTTTTGGCCCCTTTATCCTTAACAACCATAGTGTCAGCAAGGAGCGAAGAATAATTCTGTGTTTTGGGAGTTACCAGTTTGCAACTACAAATTCTGAAACCCAAGTGGTACATGAAAACCTATTCCAACCTTCACAATTTTGTCAGCCTGTCTTAGCCGCAACACTTGAACATCATAGGAAGTTTAAAGGTTTATATAATCTGTTGCTTTACTCATGCCAATTGCATTTACATGAATTTTTCCAGCCTTCTAAAAAAAAAACTGAATGGTGCATTTTGTGTCATCCTTTTTACTTTTTGTGGGATGATCGTGATGAGGCATTGTGTCAAACGGAGCACGTGCCTTTTCTGTTCTTTCACACTTTCTGAGTCATTTTGTTAAACAGATCACACACCTGTTCATGCATCCTCCCTGCCGCTATGGTGTTGAGGTTTTCCCCAAACTCTTTCTTGCTATAGCTTCCAAATTAAGGTTCCGATGAGGGCTGTAGAGTATGTTTTTCTTTGAAAACAATAAAATTACAGCCAATATTCTAAACTTCAAAACATACTTTGTAAACAAAATATTTGTTTCCCTAAATGCTAGCGGAGCTCTTCACATTCCTTCCGCATTTCACAAAGAAATAAAAAGAAACTAACAATAGTAAATAGTAGTTGGAGTCACATGAGGAGCTTAGGTTGGTGTGTTTTTAAACAAATTAAAAGACATGAGAGAAGAATAGTGGGAACTATGAAGGATTGATAAATCTATAAGACATAGCCTCCTAACTCTCCTAAGTAAGTGAACTTACGACTTAAAATACATGAATAAAATAAAATAATAATCATATGACTTAGTCTTCCATTTCTTATAATGTCTAAAGAAAGCCCACTAAATTCGTCTATGATTTTATTAATGAAATAAATAAAAATATTATAAGGGTTTGTAGAGTGGTTTAGTGCTAGTCTTTGATTAGTTATACAATAAACTTCCTTAGTAGAACTCATAGTTCCCAACCCTAGCTTAAGGGAGATCCCACGTATGCCTTATGTTTAAAGATTCCTTAACTAAAGGAATGTAGAATATATTCCCCTCCATCTTTTAATATGGGTATATTAATTAGGATAAGAGTATGATAAGGAAAAGATTAATAAAGAAAGAGAATTACTTTATTTCCTTTGAGGGAAAGGACTCCCTTGTTATGGAGTAAAATAAAATATATAGAAAATAAAGCATTAAGATGTAAGTGATTGTTATTATTATTATACAACAAATTACTTCCTAAAGAAAATAGACTTTATATATATGCATATAGAGGATATGTATAGACTTTTTAATTTATGTAGAAATGTGATAATATTACCTTTCAAGTTGCATGATATTTGAATTGATTATTGTCATGTGGATGAAGTTGTGAGTAAGCTAGGAGTGATGAAGTTGTGAGTAAGCTAAGAGTTCTTCATGGAGTTAGTTAGAGTGAACATCTATGTTGAATTAAAAGCTTGGTTTTGTTTTGTGTTTGGTCTGTATTAAGTGGTTATTAGCCAAAGTGTAATTGTTTGGATATCATGTGAGGAGGGTATTGAGATTCCCCTTGGATTCTCTAATGGATCATTTACTATTGGTAATTGTGCTTGATGTTGCATTAAATTGATTATGTTATCTTGTTTTAGTTTGAAGGTCCCGTTATGATATTGCTTATTTTGTTTATCACTTGTCATATCGTGAGTTATGGAAGTTATATAGTCGTTTTGTGGTTCCATGATGTAAGCCTTCCTTTTGTGTTAAATTCTAACAAAGGAGACTTTATGCTTTGTCTTCCCGATAGTCATAATTTGAGATGGTTGGGGAACCCAAGTATTTATGTACCCTCCAGTTGAGTGTAAATGAATATTGGTGTCATAAAATCCCTGGTTTTATCCTTTGTATGCCTCTAGGAGTAGTCACCTTGTAGGTGATCATTGAGATTGATGTATGTTATGTTTTGGTTGACCTTGTTGTTCGGTCTTGCAATTTTTCTACTTGTCTATCTTGGTCGAGGGTCTTTCTTGTCATCTCCTAGCACGGGGGGTGGACCTTCGGGTCCACGTGGTCGGGTGGAACATGCTATGCACCCCATTGGGTTCCCAAGTTGAATTTGTGATGCGGAAGCGGATGCAGAGCCTCCAGGGCTACTGTTGGTTGAAGACTGATCTTTGCCTTGTACCTTATTCTTCATTGGTGTAATTATTCTTTTACTTGATGTACTCTTTCCGTTGATATAAGGGAAGAATTATGTAATGTACTATTGTATCATTAATGTGTTATATCTATGAAAATATGTCCCATAGTTGTATCATGGAACTATAAATTAAACTTGTAATAAAACAATGATTATCTTTTCCACTCTTTTTATCATTAATAGTTGTATGTCATCATTATGTAAACTTGGTTGTTTATTCACTTTTGTTTAATAAAATTTTATGATTCGTAATGACCATTCTATGTACCCTAGAGGACGTGAATGAATTTGTAATTGCATAATTGTTTTTTTTATGTAATGTATGTACATATTCATAATATGCAATGTTTTGCAATGTTTTTTTGTAAAGTTTGTCCTTGGGGGTTCACATGATGGTATTAAAGCTACGTTAAAAATAATGAAGATTTAGCATAAAAGGCAATATTTGACAATTTTTGGAGTTAGTCACTTAGCAGGAATTGGGAGAGAAGTTGATTTCTGTAGGGATTTGGGAAGGAGCGACTCAAGAAGGTATAGTATGTGATGAATATTTTCATCACAAATATTTTATTACAGGTATGATGATGATTGAACATCAACAAAAGAATTGAGGCTCAGGGGTTGAAGAGTCTCTGCAGATGCATTGTTGTTGCAATGATGCATAGTGGTGTTTGTATATTTTTGAGGAGTACTAGCCTTGGGAATAGCAATTGATTTGGGAGCTGCATATGAATGTGTTTCAGGTATTTGAATTTTTATTTTCAGGTTTTGAAGCTAATTTTCTGTAGTTGCAAGTTTGGAGATCAGAGGTTCATTTGGCAGTGATTTGTTGAAAATTGTTGGAGGATTGTTGTTTTCAAGTTTCTAGTTTGAAGGAAGATTGTTGCAGGTGTTTGTTTGCAGGTTTTAGAACTGATTTTTGTGGGGTTTATATCAGTCATATGAATGTAATTTTCATGTAATAACAAAGCTTAATATCATCAAACAAAACTTGAAACAAGTTTGTATCACCTAGAGATTTCAATGAAAAATTTGTTGTCAATTTTTGGCATAAAATTCTCTTGTTCTTTCAATATCTTTGTTGTAGTTTTTATGTGAGTTTTCAGAAGTAGAGAGGTGATTACCTTGCTATTGCATAAGTGGTATCAGATCAAGAAGATCCTGAGAGTGTAGAGTGATTGCACCAAGACTTGAGAGTTGGATTTGTTGCATGTGTAAATGCAACTTAGAGGTTTTGAAAACCTGTGTTATTGTGGCTTTGTGAAGCCTTGAAGAGAATGGGAAAGATAAATTTTATTATTGGATGGATTTTGACAATTCCTAGACTTGATAAAATCAAAGAGAGACTTAGGAAGGATAGAGTGAGAGAATTTAGGGAGTTGAAGCAAAAAGTGGAATAATTGGAAGTAGAGTGGGAAAGGATAAAAACACTTCATCAAGAAAGAGGTGATGATAATTTTATTTATCATTCTAATGATAATTTGAATGTAGAAAAGAAAGAGTATGAAGTAGAATGTCATGCATGTGACACTATAAAAGAAGAAGATGAATGGAAATAAGTTTTTGAATATGAAGCTGAGGAGGCATGGCTTTTGGAAGACATGAAAAATGAAAAATGAAATAATAGAAGTTGCAACAAAGAATGGAGATGAAGAAAAAGAGGAAATAAATTTGAATATTGTTGATTTGAGTAGTGTAGGAGAAGCTGAGATGGAATTTTATGGTCCTATATTTGATAAAGAATTTGGTGAAGATGAAGAAGATCTCCTATTCAAAGAGGAGATAAGAAAGATAGATATCTTGTTTGAAGAGAAAGTGATGATGAATGTGAAAAAAATATGATAGAGGATGTGGAAGGAGGAAATGTAATGGTAGATGGCAATGAAGAGAAGGATATTGCAGCAGAAATAGAGAAATAAATCATTGAGGTAATGTTTAATTATTATAAAGAAGATAATGAGATGTATGCAATTGAAGAGTTGGATGTAGAGGAGATGAAAAAAGGTTTTGTGAGAGAAAATTTGTATGGAGATGTTGTAGAAGAACATGAAGATTCTTCTTGGTGGAGGTGGTTGGTTTGTGGTGGGCTTGGTCTCACAAGGGTGAAGGAAGAGAGATGGAGTAGGAGTATGCATAGTGTTCCAGGAAGATGTTGGAAGAAGAGATGGAAGAAAGAAGGATACCAGTTTGATTCAGTGATAGATTTTGGTGCAAATTGTTTACAATATAGGAGGGTAGTCTTGCTACTCAACTCCATTTTGTGAGTCATACTCACAATATTCAATTTACCTAGCGTGTCTGATTCAGGAGCATCCGGGTGCACAGGCGATCAACATCACCAATTTTTTTTTCATCTAGTTTATTTTAAATTTTTATTTTCCTTAAGGTTGATTAGGTAGAATTTGATAAATAAATGTAATAAATAGGCCAAAAATATGTAAAATAAATATTAGCCTTATATTTTGTAAAACTACCAAATTGCCTAGTCTAGGTGGCAATCCAATCCTCATCATTCATTAAAAAATATTAAAAGGAAAAAGAAGGAATTGGAGTTCTCGGAGTTATAATTATTGATTACTAATTTAATGCTCCTAAAAATATTGCAAAAAGATATGGGTGCCCAAGTTGAGTGGAAATTACAACTCTTAAAGGATCCCTATTTTCTAGGAATTGGAGACCAAGTTGCCTTCTAAACTTGGAAAAATGAAGGAAAGTGGAATTGAGGAAGTTTTAAATGTTGAAAATTATTAATTTAATGTTGGATAATGTTAGAATATTCATATTGGGACATTGAAAATGGAAGCTAAAACAAAAATAATGAAGATTTAACATAAAAGGCAAGATTTGACAATTTTTAGAGTTAGTCACTCAACAAGAATTGGGAGAGAAGTTGATTTCTGCAGGGATTTGGGAAGGAGTGACTCAAGAAGGTATAGTATGTGATGAATATTTCCATAAAAAATGTATTATTGTAGTTCTGATGATGATTTAACATCAACAAAAGAATTGAGGCTCAAAGGTTGAAGAGTCTCTGCAGATGCATTATTGGTGCAATGATGCATAGTGGTGTTTGTAGATTTTTGAGGAGTACTAGCCTTGGGCATAGCAATTGATTTGAGATATGCATATGAATGTGTTGCAGGTATTTGAATTTTTATTTTCAGGTTTTGAAGCTAATTTTCTATAGTTGCAAGTTTGAAGATCAGAGGTTCATTTGGCAGTGATTTGTTGAAAATTGTTGGAGGATTGTTGTTTGCAAGTTTTCAGTTTGAAGGAAGAATGTTGCAGGTGTTTGTTTTCAGGTTTTAGAACTGATTTTTGTGGGGTTTATATCAGTCATATGACTATAATTTTCATGTAATAATAGAGCTAAATATCAGAAAACAAAATTTGAAACAAGTTTATATCACCTGGAGATTTCAATGAAAAATTTGTTGTCAATTTTTGGCATAAAATTCTCTTGTTCTTTCAATATCTTTGTTGTAGTTTTTATGTGAGTTTGCAGTATTAGAGAGGTGATTCCATTGTTGTTGCATTAGAATATAGATATATAATCCAGTCAACATAATATGGTTACAAGCACAAAGTTATACCTCATCATGTGGTGAAGCGCGGACCCAAAAACCAACACACTAAACCACAACACCATCAACAAAGAATACTTAGACAAGTTTTTGATAGATCAGCTTTTTGGTATAGCTAGTATTTGTACAAATGACACCAAAAATTCCTCCCTACAATGTTGACATCAATAAAAACACTAGGATAGCCAAATCAACCTATGTATGTACACTTCATGCTCATGTTGCCAAGTTGCATCAACATTGATCAGCACTGACAGACTTCCAAACTTCTAATAATATCCCCCTCTGTCATTGATGGAAACATGCATATCAAAAGAATTTTTCATACCATGAATCAAAACCATTTCTTCCTAACCTTAACTCCCCCTTTCAAAATTAACCTTGACTTTCCAAACTCCCCCTTAACCTTGACTTTCCAAAAAGGTTTTCCAGACATCCAAAAAGGTTTTTCTTCTCACTATCTCTTGCATTATATCTCCACTATCTATCTCTCCCCCTTTGACATCAATGGAAAAGGTCATTCAGGGGTTTGGTATATTTTGCTTGTATATATGTATGTGTACAACATAGAAAAGGAATTTGATAAAAAAGATAAGAACAAATCAACCTGAAGATGAAGCTCCCTTGCGATTCCTCATAGTATCCTACCAAGTAGCTTTTCCTTCTTCCCAAGAAAATTTTGCATGTACAAGAGTCTTGTATAGTAATTCAAGCTTTGTTAGAGACTCTATACCTTCTTCAATAGTGTTGGGGCTGAGATTTATTTATGATATATTATTAGCACTAGCAAGGGCACTGGATATAGGAGTGTGCCTTATTTTTTACTAAATATCTTAGTGCCACATACTACTTGATTATCTCTATTCTCTTATTTTGTAAGCTAAAGAATTTGTATTGCAGTTACATGATGTAAGACCATCTCTGATTATCCCTATCATTTTCCAAACTATAAACATTTGCTTGAGTGCTCAACCAAATTTCATTCTGACTCATTTTATTCTTTGTATTTAGTCTCCAATTAGACCAATTCAAACAAAAGGATATTAATTCCTATGCTTCTTCTTCACAATATTGAACATCCTTCAGTCCCTTCAAGAATCTATGGTGTGCATCTGCACATTTCTTTCTGATGTGTTCCAAATTTTTCTCTGTAGTTCTTGCTTATGACTCATTTCCTGTTTGTTATTATAATTTGGAGATATATGCTTTCAATGAATCAACCATACTCCTGAGATTTTCCAAAGTGGATATTGATGAATTAATACTTGCACTGAGAATTACCTCTTGTAAATATTTTATTGCTTCATCCAAGTCTTGTATGCTTGCACTTTCATGCTCATGTAGGGTCACATCAAATTGATTTCCTTCTTGTTCTGCAACCTCTTGCTTGATAGCAATACTTTTTCTTTTCTTTCTTATTCTTCTTGTACTATTGGAGGCTTTAGTCATAGACCTTTCTTCTAAACCAGTTCTATTGGGTTCATATGGGCTTCCTAGAAGCACATCTATATAATGACCAACTTCCTCCACAATTACTTCATAATCTAACTAAAAAATCCACACAAGTCTAGGATCAACTGCTTCCATGTAACAAAAATTAGTAGAGACAAGGAAATTGATGTCTTCGGAGTATTTTTCCACCACACTCTTTGGTATTATTATTCTCTTATTCATCCTCATCTGAAACATTCCAAAGAATTCTACAAGAACATGTTCTTGAGCATTCAAACCACCAAGACTCATCATAAGACTTCTTATTTGGTGTTCTACCAGTTTTGTGTTTGACCATTCCACTTTTCCAATCACCGGTATCTCCTTCATGAAGTAGAAAAGTAAGAAAAATATCATTTGAAGTACCATACTTGAATGTAATATTTCTGTTCCTTTTGATTTTTGTCAAATTCTTCATCAGGTGTTGTCAAAGTAACTCACAAAGATCATAGTCTGCACCATTCTCAATCATGTCAAATGCAATGTGAGCAACAATAGTAGAGACTATATAACCATCACTAGGTAAGAAAATTTTATGTCCAATAAGCATTGTAGTATACTAAATAGAAATTTTTTCAATTGTACTCAAGATGAGTTCCTTTCCTTGAAGAGTTACACCAGTCTTTTTAGTTAATTCTTGGTTATTGATAGACTTCTTCTTTGGAACTGGTTCAGAGGACCAAAAACCAATTACATACCTTATTTCTTCTATGGTTATCGAGTGTGTACCATCAATCCAAATAGATTCGTCATGAATCCTATTCAATACAATCTGAATGTACTTCTTGTTGAATTCAAACAATGGAAACTTCCGCCATACGTCCAATTTATTTTCAACTAGGGTTTTGTATGCATCATAATTTTCTTCCAATTTGCTTGTCCACAAAATAATCAATCCAGAAAATGACATTTCTTCTATTTTCCCATATATGTATGCATAAACATCTTCATTAGGTGAAACTCTAAGGGGAGTGCCTGAAAATGCACTGCCGAGTCTTCCGATAGATTTTTCAAGAATGCCTCTTCAATTTGATTTGTGGTCTATCTAAGACATTTACTACCTTCAAACCATCCATTGCATTTAAAGTAAAAGTTTTAGAGAATAATTGTGTGAGCAAAATACCTTTTGAATTTGCTTCGGCGAAGATTAGGGCTTTGATGTTTTACTTTTGAAAGATGCCCGAATCCACCTCCTCTTCTTCAATTTGCATTTCCTTTGCATCAAAATAAATTTTCTTCTCAAATACATTTTTAACTTCATGATATGACCCATATCAATAAATGTGTTAGTAATAAATGCTTCAGAAAAAGCTGTCAAACTTCGAAACCTTGTATTCACAGTTAATCTATAGATGCTCTACAAACTTCTGCATCACAATATTTCCTTCTACAACTTTCTTCTATAGCTTCATAAATTTCTTTTCCAAGACATATCTTCATGCCAAGTCTTAGCATCTCTTATTTTATGGGGGTTATTATAATTTTCTGTTATTGCTCCCCCTAAGCCTTAGCATGGGCTTAGTTTCCAAAAGAATTATCTGTATCAGAGGTAGGTACAAATGCATTTGTAGTTCCTGAATCATCTCTATTTTTAGACTCATCTTTCTTTCTCCATATCTTTTCCATTTCCTTATTAACCTCAGTAGGATCGACTTTCTTCACTGATTCATTCCTCTTTACCAAATTAGAATGTCTTCCATTTTTGCTTCTACAAACTTTTGAAATATGTTTGGGTTTGTTGCAAAAGTAGCATACAACATGTTTTTGACCAAACTGACTTCTATTCATCCTTGATTTGCATTGGTTAGCGTTATGTCCAAATACATCACATTTCTAATAGTAGCCATTGAAAAATTGAGACATTCTCCCTATATTATATCTATTCATCATCTGACTGTACTCAATGCTTCTATGTCCAAATTTCTTGCATGCAAAACATTGTTCAGAGAAGAATCCAACATTTTGATTCATTCTACTCCTACATTCTATTTCTTTATGTCCATATTAATAGGATGAAAAAAAATATCATTAAAATATGGGTACCTTTGATTATTTCGTTATCTGATAGGAGGTCTTCCAGCATTGCTTCAGAGGTCTTCTAGCATTGCTTCTTTGATTTTTGAATTGTCTCTTATTTCCTTGAATTTCCTACTTGGAGATTTGTACCATCGGAGACCCAAAGGTCCACATAATCACTTTTGTCTGCTACAAACTTCCATTTATCATTTCGGGAATTATCACAATCAATTTTTTTTTCAAGAGTAACCAATCCTGTAGGAAGTTTATTAGATTTGAGCTGCATAATTTATCTTTCATAAGCCTCAGAAATCTTTGGTTGAAGCTGATCGACAAACTCCCCTGAGTGTTGGATAAACGAGGCAATGTGTTCATCACTTTTAAAAAATTTCTAACTCTAATCATTGTCGAGGATCGCTGGTCGGACTAGTACTCATACTGAATGTTCATTATGAAGAAGGTCGGAGACAGGATCAAACTGAGCACCAATCATGGCCATGAGATCTGTGTTGCTATTTTGTCCTCAGGGAATAGTCTTGATGTTGAAAGCTTCAAAACCATCAATCAGGTCCCAAACTCAGTGCTGATAGGATCTCACGCGGACATTCTTTGCTGCAGAAACTCCTTAGACTTGGTTAACTACTAGTTCAGAATCTCCGAACATAATTAATTGCTTAATGCCCATTCGTTCTGCAAGGCTTAAACCTTGAACCAATCCTTCATATTCAGCCTGATTGTTTGAACAGGCGAAATGAAAGCAAAAAGACCTCAACAATTTTTCATTTTGTGGGGATATTAGATATATCCCTGCTCCAGCACCCACTTTTCTTCTTGCTCCATCAAAGTACAATGTCCATAGCTCATTTGCTTGGCTACCTTCGGATTCTTTGGCAACCCTTGGAAGCACTTGGTCTTCATCATAAATTACATATGTGCCCAATCCTGTAGCATGATAATTGCTGAAAGGATCATTGTCTATGTGTTCACTCAACAGAGCATCTTCTTTATCATTCCGATCTCCGCTCACCTTCTCTTCCTCTAGCAATTCAATGCAATACATTTCTTGCTTGGTGATAGAGGTATGCGTAGCTTCAAAATTGATCAAGGCTTCATCCGCCACATGTTCAAAATGTAGAGCCTCCAATTCTATCTTTATTTTTGTGCCGTGTTTGGTCCTAAGTATTAGATGTGACCAATCCAAGGATAGGTATCCGCCCACCCTTGAAGTAAATTCTCGGGATAGACAGAGACCAAACATAGGAGGAACATCAATGATCACTGTGTCTTGCGAGACCGTGATACTAGGGCAAGAAAATAGAGTTAAAGGAAGTGCTTTCATGACACCTACGGTCTCAACTTTATTTCCATCAAGCTGCATTACCCCTCTTTTCATAGGTTCATAGCTGAGTCCCAAAGCTTCGGCTATCTGTTTAGGCATAACTTTGGTACTAGCTCTAGAATCAATCATAACATTGTGCAATAACTTCTTTCCTATAATGAGAGTCAAGAAGAAGGGTTGAGGTTTCAAATTATTCCTATCCTCAGCAGGGGATTCCTTTGTATTGTTTGCAAGGACCTTAGCTGGCGGTATTTGATAAACCACCTCTATTCTGGAAAACTGCCCTATTGGTGCCAGGTTGACATCTTCTTGAAGCGCCTTCTGTAATAGTTTCTTTTGTTCTGGGATGACTAGAATGTCCCATAGAGACACATTAGTGGATGATTTCTTCAATTTCTCTACCACATTAAAAGGTGACAAACTTAAAGGTTTCTGCTCCTTGGTTCTTGCTAAAATAATTTCCTTCCATGGTTGAGAAGGTGAAGGGACAGTTGAAGCACTAGGAATCTGATTGGAAACGCCTTTGAGTTGTGTGCTATCCAGATGTGAAACAACTGACTCACTGGTGAATCTCCTCTTTGAGCATGTGTTATAATCAGACTACACTTGTGGTGTTTTAGATATGACTGCATCATTAGTAAACACTGTTTCTTCTTCCTCCATCCAGGAGAAGAGCGCATGATCACGAGCAATATCAGATTCTTGTTCTAAAGACATTCCTTGCATTTGCGTAGTAAGGATTGCACTCTCCATTTGTGGTGAGGCATATACATAACCTCCATTTTCCATTACCGTGCCTTGGCTGCGTTGCTCCGCCACCTTTTGTTGTAAGTTTCCATGCAGACAGTTCTGGGGCATATGCGCATCACTGCAAGGAAAACACCATGGATTGATATCATCAATAAGATTGTTCTACCCTGCGGTTAATTCCCTACTCGAGCTTGGCGATGCGCTCGCCAGCGGAGTAGGTATTGACACCATTTGGTTTGCAGTCGTGGCTGGTGGATTAGCGTGAGGCACGCCCTGGTATTGATTCTGCTGATAAGAAGACCGCTCGCCTTGATAGTTTCGATAAGCAGGCTTTAGAGGCGTTGCTTGGTTCCGCTTAAGAGTGGTTATATCATTTTCCATGGTTCGTAACATCTCTTTAAGGTCGCTCATTTCATCCTTGGAAGAACTTGATTTAGAAGCCACATTTTGTGGGCTTGCCGCATATGTGTATATTGACTGGGCAGTTGCGGGCGCACTAGTAGACGCGACCTCTTGCATGGAGATCGATATTTCAGGAAATATTGGCATAATAGGTCAAGGAGGAAATTTTCTGCAATCTATTAAATGATTCTCAGCTTTGATAGTGGTACTATAAGCATCTGGTAGAGTAGCTCCTCCCAAAGACTTGATCATCACAGAAATGTTAGAATTGATGGACTTCAGATAAAATATAAATGCCAACTTAGGAGTCGAGCATATGGTAACAGGGATCCTCTGCCAATTTGTGTGAAATCGGGCATTAAAGTCCATCAGAGCCTCCTAGGGGGCTCATTTTATGATGAATAGTTGATAATACAATGAAGAATGATCTCCGTCATTCGAGAACCTCTCATAGAACGGATCTCTGAGCTGATCCCAGGAGCGAATTGAATTAGGTGTTAGTGTTCGATACCAATCCAACACCTTGCCTTTAAAAGACATGGCGAGAAGCCTTAGGGCTACATTCTATGCTGTAATCTTGTGTACCAGACATACGTCTGCCACATCCTGCAAATGTTCTGCTGGTGTTATTGAGCTGTCTCCGGTAAAATTTAGTATAGCTTTCATGGCTAAAACCGGGATAGCACCCCAGACGGCGGGCACTACTAGGGCTACAAGGGGACTTCTAGCGTCCCATGCCATGTAATTTCTATTGGCGGCTGACAACATGGTGAGAGGAGAGGGTGGCGGGAATGGAACTATTACCAGCTGATTTGCGACCTGGATTGTCCCTAGGGGAGGTACTAGCAAGTTGGGGTTGCCTGCGGTTTGGGATCTAGTTACAGGCCGATTACTCATACACCCTTCTAAAACACAATTTCATTTAAGCTCAGTCCCATCGGGCATGCCAAAAAAAGAATAAACTGTTGACACCAAAATTTGACAAGGTAACAGAGTCTTATGGGAAACTCAGTTTAAGGGGGACCTTTTGCGCTAAACTGAGTAACCTCTAGATTTTTAGAGAAGCCGACTTCTTCTATAATGGGGTTTGGAAAGGGAAAAGGAAGCGGATATAATAAAATAAAGTCTAACCTAAGGCGATGCGCCAAGATTTAATGATGGGCACGATAGATCATAGATTTAAGGGCTTGAATGGCGTTGTGGTGTTCCAAAACATTAGAGACTTAAGATTATAGCATAAACAATTCATTCATTGACATAAAATATCATTGCATACATTCCTACTACCAAGAAGAGTCCTTAGACATGATCTAGGTAAGAAAACTTGCATCCAACATATATAGAAGTTCTTAAATGAAGTGTCAAGACAATAAAAAGCACAGTTCACAGTTTGATCAAATAGTATGAAAAATAGAAAGGCCAAACAATTTACACAGTCTGAGAGTTTTTTGCAATTAAATAAAACAGTAATAAAGGCCTGGCATCTTTTACTAAAACTAGCGTTATAGTTCCAAATTTGAGACCCTTTTCTCATCACAAAGAAAAGTATATATAGCATAAAAAACCTCCCACCACCTCAAAGAGCAGTAACAGAAAAGATCTCGCGATCCCCGACAATGATGCCTGAATCAAAATATTCCCAAGGCCGTTACAACAGGATTGGTCTGGAACAAAGCATATAGTCATGCTGGGCACATGTGCATCCTCAACAATGATGGGGGTGGTCCTAGTTAGACAAGTATCACCCTCTTGAGCGAATGATGATGACGCACAGTAGCCAATAGCCTCATTCGGTTCATTAATCTCCTGCCTTTATATGAGACCCGCGGGTTAGGCACGTGGCAGCCTGTTGCTGCCCGCATGAACCTTTCTCCCTTCGCTATAGAGGATTTGCGTTAATACAACATGTGTCGAATGGGCTGAGTACTTTATCACAATAGAGGGAACGTTTATCAGCCAGGTGCAAAAGATGCATGGCAGCATTTCGCTGACCGCGGTTTCTATTTCATCTCTACGTTGAAGGATTTGCGAACATTCGACACGTAGCAAGTGCATACGGCAGTCAACAACTGTGGGGCCCGTCAGCACCTTTTAGGAACAAGGGCTTCGTGGCAGCATTTTGTAGCTTGATGAGGCGTCAAGGAAAAAAGACCCAAAAGTATCCCGCAGCCGCAACACGTGGAAGCACAACAGAGTTTCACGGGATCCGAAGGGAATGCCGATACTTGAAGTTGCGAAGAGTAGACATGTGGAGCGGTAGATCAAGACCTTGATAAAAGGATGAGCAGACTTGGTGATGTATAGGCCGACACATAGAAAAATAAACTCGAAGGGAGCTGGTTAAATATTTATTAACAGTTCTCTCAAATTTTTGATGCATTCATTTTCTTCTCCTAGATGCATTCATTTTCTTCTCCTAGGATTTCCTTCAAGCTTTTGTTCCCAATTTTAGTTTTGTCAAGGTCTTAAAGAGTAACCTTAAGTTCTTTTTTTTCAAACATGCAGTCATCTTCTGCATATTCAATTACATAAATTTCTTCCAGAGGAACATGACACATCTTGTCTGCCAAGTGTTCAAACTTCCAAGATCTTCCTCAAGTTGTTATGCTTTTATGAAGGAACCAAGCTTGATACCAATTGAATATTTAGAATAGTGAGAGGGGGGTGAATCAATATTCTATATCTTTTTGAACACAACAAATTCAATCACTAAACCATATTAACTGAAATAAGAAATGAAAGCATGAATCATTCACAAATCCAAAAAACACATGAACACCAAGATTTTTATGTGGAAAACCTAAAATGGGAAAAACCATGGTGAGGATTAGTTCACAATATATTATATTTGGATATAGTATATTACAAAGCTCACTGCCAGGACACACTGTCCATATAAGGCTCACAACCAGAGTTAATTACAATAAAAAAATGTGGCTCACTTCCAAGGTATGAATTGATGCAAAGTGTACCTATCTTGTGTTGTATTTCAGTTTCTTTGAAGCTTTGAATATGAAGTATTTCTTTGCTTAGAAGTCACACAACAACATTGCTCTGATTTTGAACTTTTACCACTAAATTCACATGTTTGCATCATACAAAACCACTCACATATGATATGTCATTTATGCTCACATATTCACTTATTCTCACACACTTCAATTCTAAAATATCTCATATATACCCAAATACACCCACACACATCAATTAGGTCAGCTTAATTAGATGTAAACAAAACAATCCAAAATAGCTTTTGTCAGCACCACACAAGATTCAAAATCATCACTCAAGCAAAATGTGTAATACTCAATTTCAAGTTGGAATGGACCCAAGATAGATCCAACTAACATCTACAATGTATATTTAATCTTCTCAACACATATCATGTATTAGGCTGCCCAGGAATAGGACATAATCACTAAAACTTCTAATCATACACACCCTTCCCAACATACACACCTTCTAGATTTGATATTTCTCCAGTTTCTCATTTCATCGACATTAGAGCGACTACCTTTAGAACTGCGACATCAAAACACACTTCTCAAGAAAATGCAGAATATCCCACACTAGTATACTGATCAGGGAGATGATAGTGATATACAAAGTTGAACTCTGTCATTGATATCTTCAAGAACTCTTCATAAAATTTCTTGAGATTTTGAATATAGCTGTATAATCCAGTCAATATAATATGGTTACAAGTGTATATTTGTACCTCATCATGCAGTGAAGTACAAACCCAAAAATTGACGCACTAAACTACAACACCATCAGTAGAGAACACTTATACAAGGTTTTGATAGATCAACTTTCTGGTATAGTTAGTATTTGTACAAGTGACACCAAAAATTCTTCCCTACAATGTTGACATCAATGAAAACACTAGGAAAGCCAAATCAACCTATGTATGTACACTTCATGCTCATGTTGCCAAGCTGCATCAACATTGATCAACATTGACAAACTTCCAAACTTCCAACATTGTGATCCAAGTGAATGGTTTATGGTTTAAGTGAATTTAGTTGCAAAATTCTATAACATTACCTTGTTACATCCAATCTTCTTATTTTTGAAAATAGCTTGTGAAAGGGTCAATTTATAGATTTTAAATAGGTTGGATAGATAGATGAGATTGGATATTATGAGATAAAAGGTTAGGATTGCTCCTCATGTAGGAGAGAACGAGAATATGATAAGTGTCATCCTATTATTGTTTTACATTATTAGGGAAAGGATTGATGAGGGATGGAAGGCGGATATTTGATCAAATTTTGATGAAAGGCAAGGATTGAAAAGGTTATTTTTGGAACCTTGTGCATGGTTGACTTTAGAGGGATGTGGAAATGACTAATTATTTAGTAATTTTGATTCATTTATTCAATTAATGATGAGGGGGATTTTAGAGGAATTAAATAAATATTAATGTATTTATTTATTTTATAGGATAATATTGGGGGAATGATTGAATTAGTTAAATACATGTTATTTATTCAATTAAGGTTGAAACTTTAGAACAATTGAATAATTCAAATTAATTAAATAAATAGGAAATTTATTCAATTAATGTTGGAATAAATGTTAGATTGGTCAATAAATAGTTAGGAATTATTCAATTAGTGTTAAATGAAAAAAATAATAGATTATTATTAGAAGCATCTTTGTGGGTAGATTTGATGTGATAACAATAAAAATGCATGTATACATTTTAGGTGTCTATAATAAGGATATTATTAGGGCTCTAAAATATTAGTTCTTAGATTATTTTTTATGAAGAACTTAGGGGAAGCTAAGTTCATCTTATGTTTGGGGATCAAGGGAGATAGAGTAAGAAAAAAACTCAAGATCGGGTATAGGAAGTATGATAACTTTATTCTATAGAAGTTCAAGATGCAAGATTGTAAAGAAATTCTTTTTCTCATTCATATTAGAATAAATTTATTGATCTATTCCCTTTGATATTGTATGAGGTAGAGTACATAATTTTCATCACGTATGCAAGTGTAGTTGGTAGTATTATATATAAACTATGGTTTATACTAGACTAAACAATGCCCAAATAGTGGGAGTCCTAAGTAAGTATATGTAAAATATAGGAAAATAACATTAACCTATATTGAAGAGGGTCTTTGGGTATCATAGAGACATATTGGAGTGTTTAATTTACTAAAATGGAGGAAAAAATTGAAAAAGAGAGTAAATATATGGGGATTCACATATTTTAATTGGGTGGGAGATGTGCATAATAGAAGTTCTATTAATGGCTATGTGTTTACACTATTATGTGGTATGATTAGTTGGACAAGAAGAAATTAGTATATGATTTATCTTTCAACTGTAGAGGTAGAGTACATGGTAGATACCTATTATTATATGGAGGTAGTATGTCTATAAAGATTATGTTTAGAATTTAGGTTGAAGTAGGATATAGTGGAAATTTAGTGTGACATAGTACCACTATCTTAATAAATAACCCTACCTTCCATGTACAAATAAATCACATTGGTGTGAAGTATCATTTTGTTTAGGACATGATGAAGTATAAGAGGGTTATACTCGAGAAGGTAGGTACATCAATGTATATTGCAAATTCTTTAACATACCTATGAGTACAAAGAAGTTTTAAAGATGGTGCAAGATGGCTATGATAATTAAACAATAGAATTTATTTCACTATGTTTAGTACCCTAATTATTTCTATAAGTGGGAGAATATTAGAACAAGGACACTATGTGTTGTTATTTTTTAAATAAAAGGTGGTATACACCTAAAATATTATTAACATAGAAAGTTTGAGTACATAGAAAATAGAGAGGAAAAAATATAAAAAGAATCCCATAGTGGCCAAATAAAGATATTTCAATTACAATAAAAAGAAACACAATCCTTTAATAATAATAAAAAGTAGTGAAAACTTAAAAAACATTAAAATATTGTAGACAATCTAGAACCTACATGATTGAACAACAAAGGGGGATCAATAATAGAAGGAACCAAAGATGGATGAAGATGAGGAGGATGGCAATGAGAATATCACCTTAATAATTTGACGAAATTAAAAATCCCTTTTTCCTTTAAGGATAATACACTATCTAGGTAGAGATTATTATAATCAAGGGTGTTCTTCAATGCTAAACCAAAATAATATAGAATACTTATTTTCATTACTGAAACATAGAAAAATAGGTTCACCAAAATGAGACAAAGGAAAATAGGGTTTAACAAAAATGGAGTGGGAAATGGTGTGTGAGCCTTTATTTTTATTAATTTCATTAGGAAATGAGATCCCCAAAGGTAGGATTGACTTTCAACCCTAAGTGAGTCAACCCTTTTGGAGATCTTGCACATTTCCTTATGATAGAGGACAGGGTAAAATATGCCTGAATAACACTTTTTGGAGATAAAAATAAAATACCAAATGAAATAAAATATGCAATGTAAAGTTTGGATCATGTAGATGAAGCATAATAATAATAGAAACAACAAAATTTTAGCATATTTGAGAAAGGTAAGACACTATGTACCCGTCACCAAAAATGGTTGCTGAGCATCTAGAAATGGCGAATGAGTCCTTGTACATTTTTTTCCCAATTTTTGGGGTCCTCTGGAGATAGATCTAAGATTCCTTTTCCCACATGTTTCACTACTAAAAAGTCGGAAATGCATTCAAAACTGAGTTTTTGTGGCCTTGACAACTTTTTGTGACAACTTTGCAACTTTGACAACTTTTACAATTTTACACTTTTGAGATCTTCAATTTCAATCCTTCTTCACCTATGAACCTGTACATACACAAAGAGAGGAGATTTTTTTTTTTTTTTGTGGATAAGGGTTTTCCTTGGTCAAACCCTATCTTGGTAATTAAACCTTGAAATGACATGAAGCATGAATGGAAGGAATGATGGATGAACAATGCTATGCTGCAACTTACCATACCCTTGAATGGAAATCCTTAGAGGACTGAAGTCTAACACATCTCTCTAAGGTCTTGGTCTTGCATGTAATGGCTTGATTGGATGTTGATCTTGATGTTTGAATGCTTGAAACCTACATCACAATGGTAGCTCCAAAAAATGCATAGATGCAAATAACTTTGACATGATGCTTGAGATCTTGAATGTTGTAGAAAACTGATAAATATGCTCTTGAACACTTTTAAAAATAATATTTACTATTGTGAAGTTCACCTCTATTTTTTTAGATTTGAATTGATAAAAATACATTGTATTTATATATTCTCTAATTCCCCAAAAAATTAAACATCAAAGGCAAAAAATTGAAAATTGAATTTGAATCATAAAAATGTTACCAAAAACATATTAAAAATTGAGATCCTAAACTCAAGGGGGACCCATTCACCCTTGGATGAATGGGTCCTAGGACCTAAATCTAGGACACTCAACTTCCAAGGAAATTTAATTAATGTTTGCAATTGTTTAATATAAGTTTCCCTTTTGGAAAATTGGATTAATTAGGCTTTTAAATGCATAATTGAGCCAATTAGAGGCTTAATTAAGTCCAATTAATTAAGGGACCCAAACATAGTATGAAAATGTAAAGGAGTACATTTTCTAACACTACATTTAGCCCCCACTTTAGTGAGAGGATGAGCCCTATGCTCAAACTCGTACTAAAGTAGAAAAATAAGTGTCAAGAGAGGTCTAATTGTACGATTGTTGGAAATATAAGACAACAAAGGTCAAGGAGGATGATCAAGCCCCCAAGATCTAAGATCTAATGGAAAACCAATAAAGGAACAAAGAGACACATGCCTATGTAAAATATGCAACAACAAGACAAGATACACAAGCATACAATGCCAAAATTGAAAAGAAGAGAGAAAAAGGGAATGGATCAATTCTTGAATATTTGTCCAATGGGTATGGATCAAGCCTTAGCTGTTTTTCCTAAAACATTCACAAGTGGAAACCTGTTATCCACTATTTAAATAAAATATACTCACACGGGCTAGTGAAATCCGTTGTCCACTAGGTGAGCCCCGAAAGGTGGGTGATGGGAAAGTCATGCCAGGTCTACAAGCTCCCATGTATAAACCATACCAAAAGTTATACCTCTTGATAAATTTAATAAGGTTCCACAAGGCTAGCAAGCTACATTATTATAGGCACTCATGAAAAACAAGGCTCCACTGGCAACCGAGTTGTGTTATGCTTGGTGGCCATGGAAATTTTTTTTCATGCAATAGGATAGGATATTCAAAGGGGTTTTCTTAGTTCATGAAAGGTCTCACCTTAGGGAACATCGTTCTTGACACCACCAAGAGAAGACTAGCCGAGGATAAAATATTCACAACTTAGGGAATAAAAGCCATAACATCACCACTAAGAGGAATTCCATATGCCAAGAAAGGTCACGATCTTGAAGGACATCAAACCCAATGTCACCACCAATAATACACATCACATGAAGTAATAAGACCACACTTTGAAGCAAACAATGGGCAGGGACATGTGTGCCCCCACTTTAAAGAAATTGCTAAACACCATGCCGTGAGCAATTACTTTAAAGTAGAACACAATAAATTCCAATACATGAGAGATTTTTTGAAAAATCCCCATTTAAAACATATGTTTCCAAAATAGAACTACATCATGGAGAGGAGGTTGCCCCCATATGCAATCCTATGATAATACATAAGGGATCCATGGTTTTGGGGTTAGCGTTATGTATTTGATACAGTGATATAATAGAGCTCAAAACCATCATCATTCCCCAAATGACTCATGGAAGAACAAGCACAAAGGAGAATGACACATAGAGAGCGAAAAAAAAGAAAAGATTTTGGGTCAACATGGAAGAGACCTAAATATTTTGATGCCTTGTGTCATCCCCAAATGGAAAACACAAGAAAAATGATAAATGTTTATGAGATATAGAAGAATGCAGATACAAATATAAGAATGTCATGACAAATTTTCTTCCTTTGTATCCTTACACCAATAGAGTGACAAGGGTCATCCAAAGTAGTCTTAAAAACATATAAGACACTCTAAGCAGCACTGTATGGGGGATCACATTACACACATGCAATCACAAAGAACATGAAAGAAATACAAAGAACAGACTAGTATGGCACATGTGAGTCAACCTATAATAGGTCATCCGCATCACAATATTTTTCATCATATGTGGAAGGCGGGCAACTGGCTAAAGGGACAATGACAAGTGCTATACTAGGAAAATCACTAGCTTCAACACGTGGTGATTCACTCTTTATAATAGGATCACAATTGTTATCATTTAAGCTCATGGAAGAAGAAAAAAATAAATTAAGCTCATTATGCACTTCCTCATCAATCTTAGAAATCTCATCATCATCATCCAAGTTAATCATAATAGGAGGCCTAATGACAATTTCTATAGATGTTTCATGCATTTGTTGTGGTGAAGGTGGAGAATCATCATGCTTTGTTTTAATTGCATTTGATCTTGATTTATATTTTATTCTCTTCTTTTAACTTATGAGCAATAGCATGAAATATACTCCTATACTCTTTAGCATTTCTATTTCTTCTTGTGCGATTTTCAAGTTGTGATTGTGTAGGAGTGGGTTTATCAACCATTGGTTTCTTTTCTTCTCATAAGGGAGGAATGAAAGGAACCATGGAAGGTTGTTCAACCAATTTCTCTTTAGCTTTACAAACTTGCTTAATATTAGGAGGGACAATAGGGACTTATTTGGTTATCTCATGGTATTTTATAGGAAATAGGTGAAGGATTTGTCATGGGTTGGTCTTGGTTACTTGGAAGGGATTTTGGTTCAATCATGGTTTCATCAATGATAGGAGGCTCAATCATGGGTTGAGGCATGTTGATAAGGGATAATTATGGTATGTACTTTACCTTGAAATTTTGATAATATTTGAAAAAGTTCTCATGAGGCTTAAGGGGTTCCATAGGTTGGGGCCAAAAGAAATCCAATGAGAAATTCCCATGGGAAGACACAAGATTAAAGCCACTATGATGCACAATAAAGATGTCATTTCCAAATGGAAACTTTAAGAATTTATGCACTACCAACGGGATGACATCCATGGATCCTAGCCATGGATAACCAAGCTTCACACGAAATTGGTCTGATGATGAGATGATGGAGAATGAGACATTCAATTATTTTGGTCCAACTGTTAAAGGAAGAGTGATGGAACCTATCGTAGGGAAAGAAAAACCATTATGTGTTTTGATCCATGCTTTCGGTTGTTCATAAGAATCATGATAAAGTTCATGCACAAATAAGAATTCCTAGGTGACCACATTCTCTACACACACGGGATCAATTAATATCCCATTAGTAGGCTTGTCATTGATTCTTTCAACGATGTAAAGAGGACCATCAGGTGCACGTCTAATTATGTCATTTTGTGAGAAAGAAATGTCAAGGGGAATTTTGGTTTGGCCCTTATGAGGTTGAACCTCAATGAAGCCAACCACATGTTGTAAGTATTCTTCATTATCACTCATATTGTCATTCTTCGTATATTAAAGTTTGTCAACATTCATCACATCATTCTTAGTATCACTAGCTTTCACAAAAGAGATATTATGATTTTGCATGGGGTTGGTAAAGATTTGCAAATTTTGGTTGTGTGGAGAAATGGAATTATTTCCTTGATCATTAACACCACCAATCTGGATGTGATTAGAGGCAATGAGGTCTTGCACAATATGTT
This sequence comes from Sequoia sempervirens, assembly GCA_007258455.2. NCBI lineage: Eukaryota > Viridiplantae > Streptophyta > Pinopsida > Cupressales > Cupressaceae > Sequoia > Sequoia sempervirens. Next base: position 24,357 of record VDFB02365568.1, read on the forward strand.
TAAGATACTAAAATTATTCTATATCATGTCTAATTTGTCAGTGATAATGGAAAAAGGCATTTGATTTAAAGTTTGCAGGTAAGAGCTTAGTGGCATCAATGGCTCTGACAGGAGGTAAGGTGACTAAGTTCTTACTTATAAGTTACAACATGATGGAGTGAAGGGTATTAGGTAACAAGGTCAATTGTCTACTCCTTTCCTAAATGGATATGGATTTGTTGTTTTTATGGCAGCCACTTGAGAGTTAACATGTTGACTCGTTTGAGGTGTATTTAGTTGTAAAAAGCCCTTATTTTGTTTCTTGAAGGGTTGGAAATTGTTATGGAGCATGGGTTCAAACTTCTTAGGATGGTTGGAAGAAATTTTTGTTTCACGATGACTAACCAAATTTTGATAGTCACAAAGGGCCATGCACAAGTGTGCAAAGGAGGGAAATTTCATCATCCCAAGTTTTTCTTGGATTTTTTCTTGCAAATTTTCAATGAACATTCTTTGAAGATCAACATTGGGAATCTTAATGTTGATTTGTAAGTAAAGAAATTGATAATGGGCGATAAATTCTATGACCTTTTTATCATCCTTTTGTTTATATTGCATTAAATCAACTAAGGTCATCTTGGGACACATGCACACTTGGAAATGGTTAAGAAAGGCATCAACGAGTTCATTGAATGAATGAATTGAGTTATTCAGTAAAGAATAAAACCACTCCAAGGAATTGTATTTCAAGGATCTAGGGAAAATTTTAGCCAAGAGCTTATCCTAAAAATGAAGTCACTACATAAGATTGTGTATGTAGAGACATGGTTACTAGGGTCTCCTTTTACACCATATTTCTCAAATCTAGGAATCTCTATACCTTATGGAATTTGTGCTCTCAATATCTCTAAGGATAAGGGGTTTCTTTTGACGTATTGTGAAGGTTGGCCATTTTGATTTTGGTTCAATGTGGAAACTTTTTGTTGGATGGATGAAACATTTTGCAAAAGTTGGTTTAGGGAAAAATCATTGGTGTTTTGGGATGGAGGTGAATAAGGTGGAGGTGTATATGTATTTGGAGGACAAGTGAATTGTAATTTTGTGAGGGGATATGGATTAGGACATATGAGATTTGAATGCACAACGCTAAGAGGATTCCTAGTGGAAATACCTAAGGTTGTATTAACATTGCTAGTTGGTTTTATTCTTGTAGTAACAGTGGGTTGGTATATGTAGGAATAGAGGCCATAGTTGTAGATGGAGGAATTGAATTTCCACCTTGACTTTGAGTGTACCCCAAATTTTTAGCACAACTAGCCATTGTAGGGACATGAGTATCAATGATATGAGTTAGGCTACACACAAGTTATATTCCTTGTTTATTATTAAGCATTTTACTTGTGTTATCTATGATAGGAACCTTAGTACAACAATGTATTCATAACTCACAAAGTTTTGCAATTTTTCTAAGGATTCATCCATTTCTTTTAGGTTTTCTTGAGGGACATTAGCAACCATTGTGTCAACATAAATCACATTGGTTGTGGGTAGGGTGGGCATGGTAAATGTGGTATCAAAGCTATCATCCATAATGGGTTGACTAGTGTCAACATTATGAGTGAGAGAGTTGGAAAAATCAAGATCCATGACGAATGTAGTAGCATAGGATGGCATGAGTCTCAAACTTCATCTAACTAAAGTATTGGAAATAAGACACCAGGTTGTGAAGCTCATATAAGTTTTACCAAACCTAAGTGCACCCAAAATGGAGAATAGGCACTAAACAAATGCAATAAATACCCAAAAATATGAAGTGCAATGCAAGTATGTAAAATGATTTTACAATTTTCAGATTTGAAACAAGATAATATACTAATTATGCTATGAAAAAAAATGAAAATGATGTATTTTAATGCCAATTTTGATTTCAAACAATACACTTAATTTGACCAATTGAACTTAATGCAAGCAATTATAGAATTTTCCTGATTTTTGAAATTGAAACATATATTTAACAACATAATAGAATGAGGCAAATAGAGACAAATTAATGCCCAAAAATTTGAAACAACACCTATATAGGGACTAATTTTCCCTAGGGTGAATGGGTCCCAGGTCAGGGTTTTGAAAAATCAAAGTTTGAATTTCTGATTTAATGTTTTAATTCCAGTTTTAGGTTGCAGACTATGTTTTTAGTGACAAAATTTTCTAGATTTATGTGTTCTAATGCAAATAAAATTAGTGACAAATAATGCACAAAGTGACACTTTTTGAAATACAAATTTGACCAAATTTGTGAATGTAAGTGACTAAAAATACACTAATATGCAAGTACTATGCAAAATCAATGTAATATGCATGCAATTTTTTGGATTTCTTAGATTTTAAATAATGCAAAATACAAATTTAAAACCCTAAATGAGATGAAAACTAATGCAATTTTGACAACCCTAAATGAAATGCAAACTAATGCAATGCAATGAAAACTATTGCAAGTCCTAGATCTAGGGTTTGAATGGATTCTAATTTCAAAATTTTAGATGTACAATGTTGGATTCACCAAAATGAAACATAGAAAAATAGGTTCACCAAAATGAGACAAGAAAATAGGGTTTAACCAATATGGAGTGGGAAATGGTGTGTGGGCCTACCTTTCTATTAATTTCATTAGGAAATGAGATCCCCAAAGGTAGGATTGACTTTCAACCCTAGGTGAGTCAACCCTATTGGAGATCTTGCAAATTTCCTTATGATAGAGGATGAGGTAAAATTTGCATGAACAACACTTTTGGGAGATAAAAATAAAATACTAAATGAACTCAAATATGCAATGAAAATATTGGACCATCTAGATGAAGCTAACACTAACAAAAACAACAAAATTTTAGCAGATTTGAGAAAGGTAAGACATTGTGTACCCGTCACAAAAAGTGGTTGTTGAGCATCAAGAAATGGCGAATGAGTTCTTGTACATATCTTTTTCCAAAATTTTGGGGTCCTTTGGAGATAGATATGAGATTCCTTTTCCCACATGTTTCACTACTAAAAAGTTGGAAATGAATTGGAGATCTAAGTTTTTGTGGCCTTGACAACTTTGCAACTTTGACAACTTTTATAATTTTGCACTTTTGAGATCTTCAATTTCAATCCTTCTTCACCTATGAACTTGTACATACACAAAGAGAGGAGAAAAATGTTTGTTTAGATGAAATGCATATGAAAGGAGGTGACACATGATGGGTGATGAAATTTTAAAATGGGGAAGAGGTAAGCGAGGATGAGAAGAATGATAATTAATTAATTAATCTAGGATTAATTAATTAATAGGCTTAGAAGAAATAAATGGAAAAAGTATAAGTTTAGATTAATTAAATAATCAACCTTTAGAAGAAGGGAAAAAATAGGAAAATTAATTAAATAAAATATTTAATTAATTATAACACAATGAAATAAATAAATTAAAATTTAGAATTTTAATTCATTTAAAATGCAATGTCAGATTTGGGGTGTCTATAGTTAGTTTCAATGTTTTTAAGTTACTATAAAAATTCAACTTTGGAGTACAAATAAATGATTATAAATTAACTTAAACTAAGTAATAATATTTGAAAATGAAATGTTAAAAAATGATCTTGGATGGGAAAATAGTTAAATTTAGGTGGCTACAATCTATGTCTAGATAATTGTATATAAGTGTAATATGTAGTACCCTCTAGTTGCTACTATGTGTATCAATTTGCTTATGTTCATTTTCTATTCATTTAGCTATTTTGGATACTATATTGTATTGCTTCTAGTTACGACACTGATGTTATGTTAGTTGTTAAACTTTGTGGATGATTCATTGGATATCGTGATTATCTGGTTAAGTTCGTATGAAGATATTATGATTGACGCGTGTGTGTTATGGTTATGTTGTTTCTGAGTTTTAATGAGGTTATCATGATGTAATTGATGTTTATGATATAATGATACTTGTCAGTCTTGGTGAAGAAGATAGTGTAGCACTACTCACTTGTGAGTACCCTGCTACGCTGCGATTCTTCTTCACGGTGTGTTTTCCGATATATGATAATATGTTTAACAAGTGATGTTTTATGCAGTTACAAGTACTGGGTATTGGCTCCACTTGCTTGACATGTCTGAGCGTACCCTAATCCAATGAAATTATGTTGGTCCGTAGATAGTGTCAGGTCCTCATTTAAGTCATCGGTCTTCATTGAACGAGTATATATTTGTCACTCATTGTGTTGTGTAATCTGTTTCAGTTGTGTTGTCTTTGTCTGTAATATTTTGTTTGGGAATTCATTATTTTAGTTAAATGATTATTTGTAAATATATTTGATTAAATGTTTATGTTTATGTTTATGGTTTAATTTATTAATTTAAATTAAACAAGTCAATTAATTAAAAGTGAATGTTAATCTTGTGAAAAGGTATTTAATTAAATATAATTGTTGACTTAGTTGTGCAAATGGTATTTACATGAAAGACAGGTATTTTAAAAGATGTTGTTTTCAACAATTTATGAATTTTGGATTTGGAGTTGAAAATGTGATATGGAGTTAAATGGTTGAGTTAGAACTGAATAATTAATTTTAGAATGCATGAATTACAATCAGTTAAGTTTTATGAGTTGGAGTTAATTAAATGTATTAAAATATTTTGGGGGTTGCAATTTTGATTCACGAAAATTTTCTGGAAGAATTTTTACGGCAGTAGCTTTTAGGAAATTTTTGCACGGTAATTGTTCTAGAAAAGCTTTCATCTCAGTTTTGATTGCAAATGTATTATTGGGTTGGATTGTTTTCGGTTTCTTCATCAAATAGCCATTGTTTGAGTAGGATTGACAGAAGCTTCAGAATTTGATTCACCTCAGCTATCAAGTTTTACCAGGTTTTCTTCTTTTAGATTTCTTGCAAGTTCTTGAGTAAACTTTGTGGGAAAGAATTTATTTACCTAATCTGCACATTGCAACAGAGGAAACAATTAGAAGAGTTTTTAATTCTTAAATAAAAACATAGAATTTTTGTTATCTATTAATTTAGTAGATCAAACCTGTATGCACAATAAAGAAATGATTAGTGGAGTATTTGAATTTTTTTTTTTTTAAACTTCTTTAGCTACGTTTCTTTGGTTTGATAAGTTAAAATCAGAAAACAGGAGATGGTTGGTTTCTTGCGTATGCCAATCAGCATTATATTTTCTTTCTTTACTTATGTTTTGATGTGAAGTAGCATTGGAAATTGTCTATAGACGACTTTTAAAAAAATGGTCAGCAGAAGATAATTGCAGGCTTTATGAACGCCAATGTACTATTGATTTTCTCTAAACTTTGATTAGTTGTTGGATGGGCGCTGAAACTAGCCAGTTCACCATTTTGAAATATTTGATTGAGGATATATTGGATTTTTTTTGTAGAATACGCAAGTTATCAAGCCTTTAGTTACTTCCTTCATGCAGTCTATGTCGTGTGAAATAGATATTTTGGAAACGGTGTTTGATGAGATAATGCATTTGCTTTTATCTCTTATTATTTTCTTTTGACTTCCCTAATTTTATGGTTGCCTTGGAAATACCAATATCCTTTTTTGTCTTGGATTCTATTTCTCAGTTCTGGAACCTTTGCATGCTAATACATAAAAGCGCACGTTCCCCTAGTATGGCGCATAAACTGTTTGTTTCAATTTTTAGAAGTTATGAGAACTAAGATAAGTGAGGTATATTCTACTTCTATAGGCGTGATTATTGCATAAACTATGCTTGAGATATCTGAGATCAACTGATAGCTAATGCATGCATCTCAATTCACTTAACTATAAGATTGGAATAATTTTCTCCATCTTGTTCGCTAGTAACACTCTCAATGGTGCTTTCTAACTTGATTTATCTATTTTCAATCCACCCTGATGCAGCACTTATATTGGTCTCCAACTTGATATTTTAATATAATGGCATATTTGCTCTTAACGCCATTTACTTAGAGTGTTGGCTAAAGATGTTGATATGTTATTGTCTCATGGCGCCGCCCTGATTGATAAGTAGATTATATTTAATATTGTCATGGTATATTTATCCTCCTTGTTTCCATTAGCAATCTTTCATAGCTGCAACACTGGTACATAGAAGGGTACAAATGTTTAAATAAACTCCCTAATTCCATACATAACTTTTCATATCTGCTGCACTTGAACATGGTAGGGTGTATAGAATTAAATAACCTTCCCGATTTGATTTACTAGCAACTTGTCACAGCTGCAACGCTTGAACATATGAACATAGAAGGCTGTCATGAAGCATCTTTTCCTCCCTTATGGTTTTGTTTTATGATTTACCTTGCATCTATTTCATCTTTATCATTGCTGTTGCAAGTAGCCACCTCTGTACACACGCATGCAGGCATTCTAGGTATGATATTGTCGCTGCTTTTACATGTATTTGAATTTGTGCTAGTGTCTAAAGTTTATATAAAGGTTGTTGTTTTATCCCTTGACATTCGCTGCCCTCTTAAACAATTCTTGATTCTCAAATTTATGAATGATCCTTGGTGTCTGATGCCTTTATCATTTTCCTTGCACTGAGATTTATCTTTATTCAGTAATGTTGCTGAAATATTCTCCTAGTTATCATATTTCCTGTTAAAATGTTGATTGGCGTTTATTGTTGTAAACTATTTATTTATAGCATGTATCTAAGTTTACTTTAGCTCTAAAATCCATGCTTAATATTTAGATTAGAATAACTGTAGAAAAATAGAGTGAAATTTTAGATTAAAACTTGAATTTCTGAACTAGAATGATGGTAAAGGCTTTCAACCCTTTAATGTGTATTAAAGCTTAATGCCATATCTAGGTGAAAATTCTAAGAGCTTTAGAGGTTGCTGTAAACTGCCATGCATTTATTTAGCGATATTGTGAGAATATTTAACTTTGTTTTTATCTCAATCTTAGACCGAATCCTTCATTTAGTGAATGATTTTATTCACTTTAGTTTTGAAGATATTTGAAGACCTGCAAGTTATGTTGTTGCTTCTCTCTATCTAGTTAACTTTTGTTAACTAAATTTTACATAGCTTTGGAGATGCCTTGTTCTCCCTTATTTACATTGCCTTGGACTCTATTTAATCTCCTGTAGCTTCATGCATCGACGATATTGAATATTGTAGTTAGTATTTGCATTCAGGATTATCTTATCAATTGCATGCATATAATTTGCTAGTTAAGTGTAATCCTCATAGGCATCCCTGATAATGGAGATTTGGTAAAATGTCGTTATTAGAGTGCATGAAATTTAATACTTTAATTTGTTTTACCTCAACTTATATTGAAATTGGCCTTCTCTAGACATTTATTTATATCTACGTCAATATTCCTATTTATTAAATTTATATACTTGATTAAATAAAAAAGAAAATTGTTAGAATGAAAAGTTTAATTGGTTTCTTATTTAGTTGTGGTTAAATGTTTATATATATGTATTAGATTATGAATGGCTTTTATATATATTAGTAAATGTAAATATTTTATATGATGATGGTCATTGTTTAATTTTGATAAAATAGAAATGATATAAGATATGTTGTTATAGCGATGTATTATCCTTTATGTGAACCTGATGTTATGAATATTTAAACTAGAGTTGATTAATTCTTTTATAGTTGGTTCATAAAAGCAAATAATTTATAGTAATCTCTATACCAAATGATCATAGTTTTATGTGACATTATATTAGGTTAATGAATTATCTTTTATGTCTTATAATTCATGAAGATTTTGGAGGATTGTATAAGATGGAAAAATACATATGAATTTTTGTGGTCTATGTCATGTTGCTGATGTGATCATTCAAGATTTTTCTTTTCATGCTTAATGGCTTTCCTTTGTATCTGATTTTGAGAGATGTGTACTTTTTCTTCCAGAGGCTAGAGTGTTGATTTTAAAGAAAAGAGCTTTAATATTTATTTATTGATGTTTTAATATCTTGATCTATTTTGGGACTTTGTCATGCAAGAGTTAATTGTCACGTTAAAGGTGTTGAGTTATTCAATGATTGGACCATGAATGAGATATGTTCTTCTATGGTTTTGTTTCCTATGCATGTTAGTAGTCCTTGGTGTTTTGATGTTATGTCATGTTTATAGGAAGAGTGGCTTACGATAGGGGCCAGAACCCTAAGTGGTTGCCAGGGTAACCTATCATGGGTTTTTGTAATTCAGTGAAAACCTTAATAAATAAACATGGGGTTCATTAAATAATTAAGATAAACGGAATGCCTCACCTAGTGCCTTAATGCTCATTTAGATTAAGGGTAGATTGAGAAGGCCTAGAATGGCTTAGTCATCTACCTTGTCTTCCTAAAAGGTAACTCAACTCCACATGAGATTTTCTAGGGGCCGGGAATCGGTAGAGATTGCCATGGTAACTTTGGATGAGGGCCAGTAGTCTAGGAAGATTCACTAGGGTAAGTTAGAACAACTATGTGATGACACTATGTCCTAAAACATGTTTGTGGTCTCTTATGTAGAGTCACCTATGTTATTGTTGTTGCCTTTGAGAATTTATTTGTGATCAGGTAATTAAGATACTGTCTTTTCATTAAATGTTGTCAACCATGTAATGTAATGCCTATTATTTGTTGTATGTTTGACTGTTTTGTGGACCTATCATTATCTCCTAGCACAGAGGGAGTGGACCTTCGGGTTCCACACGGTTGGGAGGAAACCATGCTATTTCCTTCATTGGGTCCTCTTACAGATGTTGCTATACTTGGATAACTTCACTCGTGGAGCAGATTCCTAATTCTTCAATGTTCATGATGTTGGATATTGAGCATACTCATGAATGAGGCTGACAATGAGATATATTCATCTTTATTGTTTACTCTCTTGGTATTTATTAGAGAAATTTTGTAATGATACTATGTTGATACGAGATTTATTATAATCGTGCATGTTGTAATTTGGATATGTAACTTGAATTTATAAAGTTTATGAAATTGGATCATTCATGAACATGATATGTTATGTTTTTATGATTTTGATTTTATGACGAGAAGATCTTATTTGTCTATGATTATGTAACGTCGTCTTTGAATCGTTAGAACATCTATGTAATCAAATGACTTTAAAAAAAAAAATTATTCGATTAATTTGTTACTTTATGCTTTGTTTTTGGATTCCTCATGGGTGTTACATAATAAATGCTTGGAGAAGATGAATGTATTGGAGTTTGTGCTCTTAATGATAAGGTGAGGGCTAATTATGTCAGGATATATACATATATGAATGGTTAAATACTAAATGAGCCCAAATTTTCATGTGATTTTGATGCAATTCAACAATTGAGAAACCAAAGAGGTTTGTCAATTGTTGCAGCCTCCTTTCACAAAAAAACAACACTTAAACAATATTTAAGCGAAATCTCTAGCCAAAAAATATTTATTTGCATTCAAAGAAATACTGGAAGTCTACAAGTCTTAGAAATTAACAATAAATCATCCATGAAATCTCAATATGCAACAACAATCATTTATAGGCAAGATTAAGAACAAATATGCAAAGTTTTTACATGCAAGTTTTGGAAATGGACAAAAAATCAGCTACAACCCCAAAAACCCATCACTTTTTTTCCATCATTGCTCCCTCATCCATACAAATATTTTAGAATAGTTCTTTGGTTTTATGCGTCTCCTTCCAAGCTTTCTAGAACATTTTGAATTTCTTGATTTCGTTACAATATGAGAAAGTTATGCCCCGTTTACTGAGACTAGGTCCCACAGTTACGACCTAGACAATCTCCCTCTCCCCAAAATGCCAGTCAAACACCTAGAATGCTCATTACTTCTTCCTAGCCATGGGTACCATGCATTCAAATCCTTGATTGTTTTTCCTAGAAAAATTCATATCTTTTCCCAAATTGACACCCACTAGCTCCTTCCTGCATCTCCACTCTTAGCTGCTGAGCACCATTGGAAAACATTTATTCCAATTCTTTAATTTAATTATGGGAGTTACAAAGTAATAAAAAAATTCACTTTAATTTTTTTCCAAGATGTAACTTGAATTTACATCAAATACATAAACATTTCATCTAAAGTTCATGCCAAACAAAAGTGTAGGAAAGGGGGTCCTATTAGAAATAGCTGAAGGAAGGAAGAAGAATTATTTCATGCCTACAAGACCAAAAACACACCAAAATTGAGAAAAGGAAAAAATAAAATAAAATATATTATTTGGTTGTGTAGGATTCACCCAGATGCTCCTGCATCAAACACCCTGGGTAAGAAATAATGTTTCATGAGTGGGAGCTCATGAAAATTCATTTGATTTTGGGTTTCTAAACCCATGTTGCCCCTTCTATATTCCTCTCTTTCCATCTGTTCAAATACTTCTTGTTTTCCTTGTTCAATGTCTTCTTGATTGTCATCGAATTCATCAATTTATCAATCTCCTTATTCTTCCTTTCAGGTAATTATTGCACCCTTTGTGTTGTGTCAAGGAAATTTGAAACACTCCCACTTTTTCCACTTTTTCCTATCAAAAACCTCTCCTTTTTTGGATGAGCTAAAATCGGGTCTTTCCTCTTAAATTCTTGTCTTCTCCTTCTAAAATCAGCATGTTGTTTATGTCTCTTAATGCTTGTTTGTGACTTTTCTTCCATAAAATTCAATTTCTTAAAGTTCTCCAACAACTTCTCTTCCTTTAAACTTTGTAAAATATCTCTAACATATTTTAAATCATTCAAAATTTTATCTAAAACAATTTCAAACTTATGAAGGAGTGGTTTTTGTGCTTCATCCTCCACCATACCTTTGATCTCCATGGGGAATTCTTGCTCTTCTTCTGCTGTCCCAAATTCTTTTGGATGAGAAACCAGGGCATAACACATCTCCTCCATTGGCATCTCCTTTAGAAGTTGTTTTTCTAGGATTACACATACTTTAGTATCACTAGCCACTTCCTTATGTTTCTCCTTAATGGGTGTCATAACATATTTCTTTGCATCTTTGGTTATTGTATAAGTGTTGGCTTCACCATCATATATGTCCTTCCTGTCATACTGCCATGGTCTACCCAAAAGAATATGACAAGCATCCATAGGCATTACATCACAAATAATCTCATATCTATAATTACCAATTTGAAAACTTACCAAACATTATTCATTCACCAAAATTTGATGGCCCTTTTGCAACCACGTAACCCTATAGGGGTTTAGATTTTTTGTTTCCTCCAAACATAGCTTCTATACCATTTCTTGGGATACCAAATTGTTCATGCTACCAATGTCCACAATCATGGTGCAACACTTTCCCCTTGCTTTGCAAATGGTTTTGAACAAACTCCTCCTTTGTATGGGTCCTTGCTACTCCTTTTTTGGATTTAAGAGCACTCTCCTCAACATAAGAGCCTCTCCATCCTCTGCGTCTGCTATCTCATTCTCTTCTTTAGCCTCTGTGGTGAATGTTCTCCCAGTCTTACTCTTCGCATCATCTTGTTGCACTCGAGTGCATTCAAATACCCTATGACCAACCTCTCCACAATTGAAACAAACTCCCAAAAATCCTCTTCCCCTTCCATAATCTCTCCTTCCTCTTGAAGTTTCACCTCTTTCCCTTAAGGAATCTCCTCTTCCTCTCACATTTGAACCATAATTTGTTTGAGACCAACTTGTGTCTCCCTCCTTTATTGGTTGTCCTCTTCCATTATTTTCTTGTTCTCTACCTTTGAAATTTTCTCATCTACTTCTAGAATTACTTTGATGCCTTCTTTCCAACTTTTCCTCTACTGTTCTTATCATCAACATTCTAAGCTCATCTTGGATAGCAATCTACAACCCATTCACATACCTTGCAACTTGTTCTTCACCATCTTCAATATGCCCATCACAAATTCCAACTTGTAGAATCATTTTGTGTACTCCATGACATTCATATCTCTTTGTTTAATATTTTTTAAGTTTCTTAAACAAATTAATGTGATAGTTTATAGGCAAGAATTTAGCCTTCAACTTTGCAACCATCTTCTCCCATGATCTAATCTTTTATTTTCCTCTCCTCAGTCTTTCAATATGCACTTGATCCCACCATGGGGATGCATGCCCCTTCAACCTTGTGCCAAAATATTTCACCTTATTCTTCTCTTCAATGGTTTCTAAATCAAAATACCTATCCATTTCCGCAATCCAGTCAATAAGCTCTTCTGGATTCATACTCCCATTGTAGCTTGGTGGATCCATCCTCGGATTACTTTCAAGTTTTGATAGTACTTGAAGAAATCTCTCCTCTTGTGCATCTCCTTGCACTTCTGCAACTTTTGGAACCTCTTCCTCATCTTCACTAACATCTGCAACTGGAATCCCCCTTCGTTGAGATGTTTCAATGGCTTCTAGCCTTGCAGTTATTCCTCTTATTACTTCCATGAGTGTTGGATTTTCTTCTCCTCATGGGGTTCTTCCTCTGCCTCATCCTCTATGTGCCTTTTCCTCTTCCAAACCTTTACAATTATGCTCCGATACCAATTGATGCAGTTCAACAAGAGAAAACAAAGAGTTTTGTCAATTGTTGCAGCCTCATTTCACAAAAAAATCAGCACTTAAAACAATATTTAAACAAAATCTCCAACACAAAATTATTTATTTTCATTCAAAGAAATACTGGAATTCTATAAGGATAAGAAATTAACAATTAAATCCTTCATGAAATCTCAATATGTAGCAACAATCATCTATAGGCAAGATTAAGAACAAATATGCAAAGTTTTACAGGAAAGTTCTGGAAATGGATGAAAAATCAGCTACAACTCCACAAACTCATCACTTTTTTTCCATTACTGCTCCCTCACACTTAACAAATATTTTAAAACAGTTTCTAAGTTTTATGTGTCTCTTTTCCAGCTTCCTATAATATTTTGAATTTCGTAATTTCGTTATGATATGAGAAAGTTATGTCACCTTTATTGAGATTGGGTCTCACAGTTACAACCCAGATAATCTCCCTCTCCCCAAAATGCTAGTCAAACATCTAGAATGCTCATTACTCCTTCATGGGTGTGGGTATCATGCATTCAACTCCTTGATTGTTTTTCCTGAAAAAATTCAAATCTTTTCCCAAATTGACATGCACTAGCTCCTTCCTACACTTCCACTCCCAGCCACCGAGCACCATTGGCAAACATTTATTCCAATTCTTTAATTTAATCCTGAGAGTTACAAAGTAATAAGAAATTCATTATTTAATTTTTTTCCAAGATGCAATTTTGAATTTACATCAAATACTTAAACATTGCATCTAAAGTTCATGCCAAACAAAAGTGTAGGAAAGGGGGCCGCATTAGAAATAGCTGAAGGAAGGAAGGATGAAGAATTATTTCATGCCTGCAAGACCAACAACACACCAAAATTGAGAAAAGGAATTTTTTTTTTTGGTTGTGTAGGATTTCCCGTGCACCCGGATGCTCCTGCATCAAATTTCTTGTTTACTCAAAATGAGAACAAACATAAATGAGAAATAGTGATAGAATATGTAAATTTCACCATTATATTTATATAATTCCACTAAATAACAAAATTAGTTCGTGGGATTAAAAAATACAATGAAAAATCATGTATAAGGAGTGTAAACATAACTATAGTAAATTTAAAAGATAAAAATAATAAAAGGACATGTACCATGAAAGTAAATCATATCTTTCAATATTAGAACTTATCATAATTTTCACAAAATGGAAATTTGGTGTGTGATGAACCTAGAACAGAGGTATAGGTATAGGAAGGGGTGGTTCCCAATGTTGTCTCAAATTTAGATGTGATTTTGAGGCTACAATAAGTGAGAGTTATGTATATATGGGATAATTAAGGAAATTAATTATGTAATAAAGGAACCAAGATGTAAGTTGATGAAATACTTGAGTGCTTGCATAGGTTTGATATGATCGACCAAGGAAAAGCCACACTCAAATAACGCTGGTGGATATTATGTGAGTACTCTCCTTTCCTTCCAATGGATATTTGCACTTGGGTCCAAAAAGTAAAACCTTCATGCAATTAGGATGACATTCCTTGCCTCCATGTAGTACCCTCATCCTTACTATCATTGGAGGTTGTATCCATTGCGAGACTATCTCTAGCCATGTGTGTGTGATTGGATGAAACTTTGATTATAATAATGTTCATACTAATGTCACTTTCCATTTTTTGTAAGTGTATGCTATGTGAGGTGGATTATCTCTTATTCTTACCATGGTGATGTTTTCCCCTTGAGCATGTGTATTCCTTGATTGGTTTATTATTCTTGATGGCATGTATTCATGATGACTTAACTTGTTGTCAAACAAATGTTATGATGGTAGTCTTCATTGTTTGGTGTGTGTGTGTGATCCCTACTCCTTTGTTTTGCATGAGTATGTGTGCTCTTGCCCAAATGATATCTCCTAGCATGATGAGGTGGACCTATGGGTGTCATGTGGTTGGGTGGTGTGGTGGTGTGGATCCATCATTGGGGACTTACAAGATCTTAGAGGAGCTTGAGAGGATGTGCAAGTAGGAACCTTCTACTACTTGCACTTGAATTTCTTATTATTGCTTTGTGTTGTAAAATATATCATTAAGGACATTTGAGTCATTTCATGTAACCATATTATTATATTGAAACCTCCTTAATGGATGGATTGTAAACCACCCACATATGTGGTGACTATGAGATTATTTCTTTTATCATATTTTGATGTTGGTGTTAAACACACATGTCATTTTACATGCTTTTCATCATTATTGCTATGTTGCCTAAAATGAACTTAGAGTATATTTGGATTTGAGTTCAAAATGAATGTGATGTGATAGAAAATATTCAATTATGGTAATTAGGAATGTATGTTGTTTCTATTTTTGTAGTGTTGTGTTTGACGATGAGAATTACCTCAATGAGGTGTCATTTTGGGTTCTCCTTGTGGTTGAAGGGTGAGTGGAGTGTGCTAGGAACATTCCTCTTCATCCCTTGTGTTCTTGGACTTGTTTTGGAGTCCCCTGTAGAACTCCTAGCCCTTGTGAAGTGTCTCCTTGATTTGTTTGTGTTGGAGATTGAGTGTGATTGTCTGCCTTGGTCTTCCAATAGTTTTTATCATTTGAGTTCATGGGTGTTGTACTCTTATTTTTGTGAGTCCTGGGAGTTTTCCCTAAGTATGATACCTAAATAGTCATCCATTCAATCTTTGGAAAGGATTACAGTGCAAAAATAAGACTATAACATAGTTTTTGGAATTCAACACATTTTGTAGGACTTTAGTGCATTTTTGGGACACCTGAGTAGTTGTGCTAGTGTTCTCCTAGTGTGTTGATGTCTTTTCTAAGAACTAGTGTCCTCCTAGCATGCTAGTATCTTTCTTGGGTGTTGTAGTCCTTTGGCACATTATAGTCTTTTATTTTGTTAGACAATGAGTATTTATAGGCATTTCTCATGAAAAAATTGTATATGAAAGTTGTTCCCCTCAGTCTTGTGAGTCCTTCTATGTCAACACTTGGTGGTTGACATGTGTCCCTAATTGAAATTTATTTCATCTCTTACATTGGGAAGCATTCCTTTGCACCTAAGTGACTTGTTGACATTCCATTTGTTGTAGGGCTTGCACCTCCTAGCGTAGTAACCTATAGTGGAGGTTTGAGCCATATTTTTTTTGGTGTCCTTGGTTCAAATTTTTCTCATTTTTCTTTGGTAAGTGTTCCTTGTGTCTAGGGAAATAATGGCTGTTTTGACTAGTTGAGGTTGGCATCTCCTAGTGGCTTTGCCTCTTGCTTAGTTGTCCCTTGGTGTTGTGAGTTTTGTCATGTGTGTGTATGAGGTTGGATTGAGATAGATGATTCCTTCATCCTACTCTTGTGTTGTGTTTGCAAGAGAACATGATCATGGGTTAGTACTTGATTTTCATTGTGGTTTTGTCCCATTCTCTTGTAGGTCCATCATGATGGTTTCATCACACAATGTTAGGTCTTTTGCTAGTGCCACCTTGCTTGGAGAAATGGTGATGTTGTCTTGTGTGTGTTGTGGTGTTTGACACAAAAATTGTGCATACATTGGTCTATAGTGTAGCATGCCATTGTCATATTGTGAATGATAGAGCTATTCTTGTGTTAGTCTTTCAAGAAAAAAAATGTTCCCTCAACTAATGTCCTAGGCATGTGGTTTGGGGCATTACAAAAGCTCCCCCACATAACATGTTATTTTTTTGACAAGGAGTGCTTAAATTCTACTAGGTGTGCAATATTCTCAACCATAGGAAACACTTGAGGAGGAAGAAGAGACCACTCTCACTAATTGGGGCCTTGTGGATAATTCTAAAGATTTTGCTTGAAGGTAGGTTGGATAACCTTGATGGTTAGGCTCCTCCCCCAATGCCATTTATAATGTTTACCACTCAATTGTGATTTTTATTGTTGGAGGGTTTCATATCAACCTATAGAATCATTTAGCTACTTAAAATGGGAGCACACATCTTAGATTGAAACCTCTTTAATTGAGAACCAAAGATTGAGGGGCATCTATTTTGCCAAAGTCAATTTGGACATGATCCTAACCTCATCCCTTATAATGTCAAGGTCTTACACTTAGCAAGACTTGATCCATGGTGGACTCATTCAAAACCATTCAACTTCACTAATAGATGAAGACCCATTGACTTAATTATGATTTTAATTATGTTCTAAACTCTAAAAATGTGACTTAAATGATTATTTCCTTTTATGGGGCAATGTCTCTTTATAGTTATTTCCTTTTATGGAATCCTCTAAAAATTATTAAATGGGGGCAATGTCTCTTTATAGTTTTTTCCTTTTATGGAATCATGCACTTACTTACACTTGAGTTCCCAACTCTTATCACGTTGATCTCAAAGAGTGGTCCCATACCACCTACTTATCTTTTAAGAATTGATAATTTCTCTCCTTGAAAATTGACAAGTGCACGCGTCTAATAATAAATTAGGACTGTTTTGGTTATTGATAGGAGGACCAGTTTTCTTTTTAACTATTGAAATAAGCATAGAAAGAGAGAATAAAAGAG
The DNA here is from genome assembly GCA_007258455.2 of Sequoia sempervirens. Classification (NCBI taxonomy): domain Eukaryota; kingdom Viridiplantae; phylum Streptophyta; class Pinopsida; order Cupressales; family Cupressaceae; genus Sequoia; species Sequoia sempervirens. Next base: position 41,385 of record VDFB02365568.1, read on the forward strand.
TAACAGTGCAATCTACAGCAGACCCAACTGCACATTTACAGATGAGACGTCTTTGTCATCATTGATAGAGAGATGAGTCTTAACAACCATGGTCAAAAGTAAGTTCAAAACTAAGCATGTTCTGCCTCTACTCAATTTTAATGGGCCCAACTGGTTTTGTGGGCTTTTTTAGATATGATATACCTCAAAAGATAAAAAGAAAGGTAACAAATTACAGTTTTGTCAAAGGAGATGGAGCCAGGGAATGATGGTGTTTTCCATCAATGTACTTTTTGGGAGGGCCCTTCTTCATTATTCATATCAAGACCTTAAGATTGTATTCAGAATTAGGGATATACTTTTTTCAACAACCCTACGTGACCAGTGTTGTCTCCAAGATTTTCATTGGTGGTTGGTCCCACTGGGTTGCTTTCTTTTTCCATTTTTCTGCCATAGAAGTCCAAAACAGACCACTTTTTTCTAGAATTGCTCTGTTCATAGTTTATTTACACTTTTTGTTTTTGATGTCATTGCATTATAAAATCTAAACTGTAACAAACTCTGCCAAATTTTGGAAGAATGGTACAGAGTCAGTAGTTACATGTGCAGGCCATTGGGTTTATAACCCATTTTGACCGTTACAAAGAAAATTGTATTGAAGACAGTGCGGGGTATTCTTTATTTAATTAGACAGTAATGCTGTCAAAGCCACTCTTTAACCTTGTTTTAATCCACCGCCTGTCTGTAGATCCAAAGTTGCCATAGGAAGGATTTTTCTTGTTCTTTATTGTTCTGGTTTTTGTAGACAAGCACTTCGTATCCTGTGTACTCTATCTGGCAGAAAGTTTTTTATTTGGAAGTAGTATAAAATTGATGGTTTATTAGTGAAGTTGAATGGTTCTTAAGAGTTTATTATAATTAATGATATGAGATTTCCACAATCTATATTGACAGTAATTATGCTGTTTCTGGATTCGATTGTGTATAAGTTTTTCCATCAATGTTTCGGATCACACTCCATGATCTATCATCAGGATAGAGAGCTGAAGGAGATGAAACGTTGATGGAAAAACGTATACACAATCGAATCCAGAAACAACATAATTACAGTTTATTACAGTTTATTAGAAGTCAAGTCGTATTGAGTATAAAGTTTTAACAATAAGGTTGGAATCATATCTGCCATGGCTTTGATGATTTAGATATACCTTAATTTTTTACTCTCAACTGAAAAAGTTTCAACCTAGTACTCTATACCAAATAATTAAACAATTATATAAATTTAATATAAAATTTATTTTATTTTATTTAAAATTTATTTTAATTTCTTTATATATTGTATTGTTGAATTGTATTGTCTGGACAATGTTAGTTCACATATAAATTGTATTAGAGTTAAGCTAATTTTATTTATTGTTTATTTAATATGAGGCAGATCTTGTTAAAATAAATAAAAGTTTGACATATTTAATTTAGTGGATGTATTATAAATTTTTTTAGCTATCTTATTATTTCTAAAAGGTTTTACATATATATCATTAGAGTTATTAAAGTCGTCTCTATGTGGGTGTGTACTATATATTTTATTTTTAATATTAAAATAAATTATTGAAAAGACATTTTTTAAAAATTATGAATAAGTGCTTAAATATTATTTTAGGAAAGAGATATATAACAATATATTTTTAAAATAGGTCGAATGATATGGCATATCAAAATTTATTAAGGGGAACTATAAAATAGATTAAAATAAATAATAATTATATTCAAATGCTATACAACAAGAGCTATTGGATCAATGGGAAGAAGTGGTGAATCATGATCAATGAATTTTCCCCAATCATCTAGGAGGTCTTGACTATCAAAAAATAGCTTCCACCCTAGAATAGCTCCATTTTGTTCCTCGTTTGAAGGCATGTCGTTCCTCATAGTAGATAGAGCAAAACCTCAACCTTGGGACCTTGTCATTGTTTGGAAAACAAAGACATACCCTTAGGGACAAGACTTACCCTTGCGAGAAGGGGAAGGTGACACAAATGTAACAATGCAAGGAACTTTAGCCCAATGTCCAATAATAGTTTGCAAATGCAAAACTTCTAGGACAACTTTGTTAGCTTGCAACTAATTATACATAAGAAGAATAGAACAAGTCACAATCTTAGTATATAATACAAAATAAGTTAATAGAAGTACCCCAAAAAAAGTTTACTTTCTATATTTTTAAATATTGAAAAAAATATCCACTTTGAAAGTAATCCAAAAAATGGGAAAACTTAGTTGGAAATGACCAACCACCTAGAAGTATCATGTGCCAATAAAACAACTAAAGACTAAAAGGCTTGAAGAAATCATGTATCCAAATCCAAGTAGGTCAAGCTCACAAGTAAAGCTAGAAAAGGTGTTTGAGTGTATCCAAATGACCATAAAAGGATGATGAGGACTAGCAACACCTAGATGGATCAAATGAGAAAATAGGAAAACCTTGTGAAATACTAGACAAGCTTGATTTCCAAAATATAAAACCAAACAACATGAAATCTTTGTTGCTAAAAAATGGTCATTGATTGTATACCCCATCTATTATTGAATTTTTGAACCATAGGTGGATGTGGAGAAAGCCATGAGTAGCCTTTACAAGGCTCATAATTATGGGGATGGCTATTTAGATACTATTTCTGATATTTCCACCAAGGTCTTGTACATCTAACCCTAATCTTGTGTAGCATTTATGAAGGTACTAACTCAATAATGGTTTGTCTTGATTAGAAAACATGTAATTCACCTTGGTTTTAGGCCAAGATAATTATTTTTTGGTGGTTTTGGAAAAGAGGTTTGAAATGGATTGAATCCATCTATGATTTTTTGTAAGAACATGAATCCATAAGAACTTGGCTGAAGGTTGATCATGGAAAGTGATAATAGGAGACAACCAAAGAGGGCTTGTTGATAGAAATTCCATTTCTAAACTCATTCCAATTCTATATTAACTATGGTTTATAATCCTTCCAGGAACTCCATATGTTTTTGGAAAGAAAGGTGACCTAAATTTTCTAAAGCTCCTTCATAAGGATAATGAATTTAAAGCCCATCCCTTTCAAAGATTGTTTATCGTGAGGTACCCTAGAAGAAATACAGTGCCACAACAAATTTTTCTAGGCTTCATTTCCCTCAAGATATTTGATAATTTATTTAGCACACAAATCCAACCCTTGATGAGGGGTGTCAATAACACCATGCCCTCTATACTTGTGAGGAAGACAACATAAATCCTGAGTGACTCTATGAAGGCCCTTTCCCTACTCAAAAGAATCCAATAATAAATACCTTAATACAAATTTAATTTTTTGGTAGAAAGCCTTAGAAGGATCCCAACAAGAAGAGTAATAAACATGAGTTATTACAAGTACCCTAGGACAAATTTGAAACCTTGACAAGAGAAATAGGTTTAGATGTCCAACAATATGAATTTTTCTTAGCATGGGCAATAAAAGGTTGCCAAAGAGAAGAAAAAGACTAAAAAGCAAAAGGGATTCGAAGAAATATAGAGATCTCACCTATATCAATCAATTCTAGGCCAAAAACATTGAGCAAAAGAGGCATGGGTAGGAACTATTAATAGTAACATTGAGTTTTAACCAGTGTATGCTAGATATTGAAGCTAAAAAGTGTAAAGATGTTGCAAATAATTTTTGACATAATTACCTTCTTTCAATCGAGTAAGAAAATAATCATTGAAAAAGTGTCCATTAACAAGTTCTTGGTTAGTATTAGGAAGGGAAATACCTTTCAAATGCTTCTAAGAAATAATATTAGCAAGAAAGTAGTTAAAGTCTATGTAGCTAGAAAATAAAGAGTAGGGACAAGTGAACAACCTAGTTGAATAAACCTAGAAGTCCAATGATGCAAGAGCATCTAGGGGTACTAGCAATCTTGCATCACCAAAAATATTGTAATTTTGATTTGTTTGGTTTTAATAAGGCCTTAGGGGTTAGGAGAATAATATTTTAGTTTGCAACAATGTAAATTCCCTTGATGTGAAAATGTAAATGTAAATTTGATGGGAAATAGGCCTCGGTAAAGCAGTATAAGCATCTAGTGGAGGAATATTCATTTTGGGCATCCACTTTACGATGAGGACAAATAGTTGTCTTTTAGTGTTTTTGGCATGTTTTGCATGTACAAGTGTCATAAACTATCATAAGGTGGGTTGCAAAGAATCTTGCATGTCTCCGCATGCAAAGTGTAACTGAAAAGTTGTAAGGAATCTGTAAGAGGCTGTAAGATGTCATAACCACCCAAATTTGATTGGTCAAAGTTTAGGCGCCCATGAGAAGGATGGCATGCATTGGACTTCATTTCTACTGGCAGATTTTGAAACTCCCAAATTTGGGTGTTGGATTTTAAAGGTGGTTCCAGAATGTTGTTTTGTGAAACCATGAGTTGTATTCTCCACACACTTTCTCTATTTATTCATGCATTTTCATTTGGAGTGGGGGGCTTGGAGAAGAAAAGTTTGCATACCCAAATGTTGCCAAAATTATGCCAGATTGTTGAAGACACATTTGTTGCAGGTGTTGCATGTAGGATTGAAGGGGAGCCCATGAGCTTCAACTTTATGGAGGCTTTATGATCACATTTGAAAGGGGGAGTCTCCCTTTTCATCAATAGTATCAGAGCGGGAGTTCCTGAGTGTGCAGGCAAAAGCGCTAATGTGAGGCAATTTGCACCAGGACCTAAGGGTGGAGAGTGTGTGGATTTTGTTTGTAGATGGAGGTGCAACCTTCAAGAATCCATTTTCAAAGGGTTTGAGGAGCTGAGGTTCCCATGGTTTTAAAAATATCGCTGAAGGAGGCAGTTTACAATAATATTGGTGAATATTGAAAGAGGGTTTTGTAAAAAGATTGCAGGAGGTAGTTTACATAGGTAAAACTTGAGGATTTGAAGATTTTTGTTGAGGCTTTGTGAGGCCTTGGAAATGGAAAAGAGAAAGAAGAAAATGACTTTGTCATTGGATGGATTTTGAGGATTCCTGGACTTGAGAAAATTAGAGAGAGAATTAGAGAGAGGGAGCAAGAAGAAATAAGAGTTGAGATGATAGAATTGCAAAAACAAGTGGACGAATTAAGAAAAGAGATTGAAAGGAGAAAAAGAGAAAAGAGAAGAGTTGAAGGTAATTTTGATTATCCTTCTAATGATATTTTTATTGTAGGAAACAAAGAAGATGCAACAGAGTGTCATGCAAGTGGCACAAAGGAAGAAGAAGAGGATGAATGAGAAGAAATCCATGACCCTGAATCTGAGGGATGTTTATTGGAAGACATGAAGGATGAAATTATAGAGGTTGCAGCAGCAACAAAAGAGTTGAGTGCAATGGAGGACAATGAAGAAGAGGAAAACCAAGTTGCAATAGTTAAAGAAAAGGTAAAACTTGCATTTTGTGAGTTCATCGATGATTCTAGTTTGCATGTGAATGATATAAATGGGACGGATAGATATGAGGAGAGTGATTTTTTTTTTGCATCAGTAAGGAAAAGAAGAATATCATATTTTGATGAGGTTGGAATAAAATCTGATTTGTGTTTGAGTGATATGACGAGTGACAACAAAGAAAGAATTGCAGTAGTGAAAGTTGCAACAAAAGGTAATGAGGTAAAAGCTGATTTTAATAAGAATGTAGAAATGGATAAATTTGTTGCAGCAATGAATTAATTTGAGAAGGTTAAAATTGAGGAACAAGAGGTGAAGGTAAAAGAGGAGTTTTCCAATGATTCTTTGTTTGAAAGTATTGAAGATGAAGATTCCTTGGTTAGAGAGCCTGATTATTTGTTAAAGAATATGGATGATGAATCTTGGGATTATTGTTCTAACGTTGTTTTGAACATGGAAGAACAGTTTGCAGCAAAAATATGTCTTTATAAAGGTATAAAAATAGTGACATGTCATGTTGAAGATGAGGTTGAAGTTGCAGTAGTGAATGGAACCAAGGTAAATTTTAATATTTCTAAATATTATTCTAAAGAAGGATGTGAGTGTAATGAGGTTGCAGCAAAAGAGAATATTAAATCATATTTTATTAAATTTGAAAATGATGATGGTTTGCAAGTTATGGATGGGCTAGTTTAGGAAGATTTTTCTAGTGATGTATGGTATGCAGAGAAGGGTTTGTATGGTGTTGTAGAGTTAAGTGGAGGTGAAAATTTGTGGAGATGGATAGACTATGGTGGGTTGAATCCCACAAGATCAAAGAGGAGTGTAGTATACACTTGGAAGAGGTCATCGGTCTATGGTGGAATTGATTCCACATTCAGGAGGTTCAATGAAGAGTAGAGTTGTTAGAGAAGGAAGCTTGTTCTAGTTAAGTGTTGGAAGAGGAGAAAGAAGAATCAATTACAGGTACCAATTTTAGTAATGGAGTTTGCTGAGGATTTCTTGCAATCCAAAAGGGTGGTACTACCACTCAAATCCATTGGGAAATTTTGGTTATCTTAGAAAGAAACATCCAAGATTAGTAGTGCCTTCAATAGCTTTTATTTCATCAGATTGCCTCAAAGACACAAACTACTATGCCACAAAGTGAAATTAGACATAGTTCATTTCCCACATTGACCCTTAGAGAAAAGTTAATGCTAATTAAAGCAGTTCCAAACAACACCATTAAACATATTCAATCAAGCAAAACCATTAAACATGAAAGATGGAACATAAAACATGAACACTCAAATTTACGTGGGGAAAACCCTTTTGGGTAAAAAACCCCACACTCCAAAAGCCCAGATCGCCATTGTATTATTCAACAATAGAATATAGTTACAAATACAATTCAGGCTTTAAGCCTTTACAGATTTTACATCTTGTTCCATTCAGAGAGAATCTAGTAGCATAACCCCTATTCTATTTCCCTCTCTATCTCATTGCAGAACATTCAATGTTTTATAACATTCGTTCTCAACCAACAAGAAATGGTTCGGTTCGACTTCCATAGACAAACGGTTACAATACAGTTCAAACCTGCCCACTTCGATCCTATTCATTAGCTCTTTTTAATTCATACAAACTTCTTCAATGTTCCAATAATTGGTCATTACACCTTCCATGCTATCCGAACATAACCATCATTAGCTCCCAACCATCGAAGTCATATATGGTCATCGAAGATACTTCAAGTCATGTCCCTCTGACCACCTTATGTCACCCCAAAATGACTATCACTCCATTCGCTTCACAATGTTGATGTGAAGTGAGCAATGCATCATCATTTCGATGAGGCATCCTCTTGTCTCATGGTGAAATAAGGATGTCAATCCAATGAAGGTAATACCTCCAAGTATTCAACATTCACCAACATGACCCACCAAGTATTCATCGACATGTCAAAGAGGTCATCTTCAAGGTCTCAGCGAAAACATGAAGTCCCATTGAAAAGGTTACTCCAACCTTCCATTGACATGCCAAGGAGACAACGTAATATCTCCCACTGATATGGGAGTGTCACATCGATGAAGCTTATAGTGTTTAACCAAGTGGTCCCCATCATCTACGCGACATCCATGTCACTACCATACAATTGATGTCACCTTCCACATAGAACAGTCCCACCTTAACAGTGCACTAAGGTCCCACTCCATCGGACCATCGAGGAGACAAGATTTAGAGTCCTCCCGAAGTCACAAAGCCCCACCAACAAGAGTCCTCACCTTCCATTGGCATGTCAAAGTGACATGATCCAATGTCCTAGTGACAACATTAAGTCACTCCAATAGAAGACTCATCAGAGTGTCGAGGAGACTGCTAAGGAACTCCCTTCGATATATACATGTCTTGCCGATAATACTTCTCCATAATGCCAATGCAACACCCTCCATCGAGATTTTGTTCAGACTAGTGACTCTGTCCTGATAAGATTCAACTGTTTGTTCAACAATGTAGAGGCTTGAACACCAATATGTTTGAGGCACCATTTCTCAACATTCTCCCACTTGTCAAAGAACGCACTACTTACCAATCAATGCATGAATCCTCTATATCACCTAGGAAACCTGTAATGACATCTATAATGTCCACCATCTCAAGCTACATTTCTAGCCATCCTCCAAAGAAAAGAAACAAGCCATGGCATAAATTCACTAGTCTAATCTGAGACACCAACATCAGAACTAACTAACGGCAAGGGCTTCAACACACTGCCACCACTCCACTGTGCTCACATGCTATACATAAGTAATATCAACTTAAAAAATCTAGACTAGAACACAACTGCGAAGCTATACTCTAGAAAACAAGATAGAACACCAGCTAGAACAACACCAAAACATTGAATACTCTCATCCAATTGATCAACCTACATGACTGAAAATAGCACCCACAACAAGTGCTAAACCATCCAATCACACATACCTCCAAGGTATCAACATCATCAAACTCATGCTAGCAAAACAACCAACCCATCAATTGCAGATACAAGCTCCATGTACAAACTAGTCGAAAAAGGCCAAACATATCCAGGAACTCCCACTTCATGGGTAATGCCAAATTTGAAAGATCAAAGGCATAACGAGTCTACCAATAGCATCATACATAAGTGTAAAAAAAAAGATGTAGTACCAAGAAAACATCCACAATGATATGCACAATCTATAAACTGAACACCTATATGAACAACTCTCACCACAAGTCTACATAGCTCTCCCAAGTTCTTTACACACCCAACAAAGGAAAAGAGATAAATAACAACCTTATACCAATGTAATGTGGAATAAAACATCTAGGAAGACAAACAATACCAAAGAGAGCACCTCTGCACATCATGTACCTATAGAAAATCCTCCTACATACACCTCTGAATGCCAACTGTGTCAAGTATGATCTCCTTCAAACCCCAAGAGAAAAGCCTTAACAACATCCAACTGCTCAATCACCAAGATCAAACATAACATATATATCATGTAATCAACATGGATGTAAGCCTCTCAAAGAAGATAAAACTATTTCATTTCCCATTTTAGGAAATACGCCCAATGCATCTCCTAAACTCAACATCAATGAATGTAATCACAATGCATAAGGAGATAACCATTCCATCCATCTCTCACAATGAATCCTTCAGAATCATCTAATAGCAGTTCAAGATCCATATCCATGAAAGAAAGTATAAAACACCTGAGAGAAACAATGGGCAATACCTCTCAAGTGATAAACTATTGAGTAGACCAAGAGTGGGGAATGCAAATACTCCTTCAAGATATGCAAGCCATCATGACTTCTCCAAGAGAAATCTCCTCATTGGCCTCTGTTGAACTCATGTCCAACCAAGGTGTTCTCCAACTTTCTACTAAAATATTCATCGAGAGCAACCATCAACACTTCTCTCCTCTCAAGAGAAATACAACCTCACCTTATTCTTCATGTATCCATGAGCACCTGCAAAAATTTATCTCATTCTAAAATCCAAATGAATCACTAGAATATCATGAATTTCTCAAGCATATGACCAATGCACCTAAAACACAAAGAATTACCAGACCACTATCAAAGTTCCAATCATCTGAATCAGGAACTTATCATGACATTATGATCTACACATCCCCCTTATGAGATACCATGCTTTAAGTGAACTAACCATGGTCTCAAGAGCAACACAACATGCCAAAACTCTAATGCGCAATCAAGAGTCTATCATGACATTAAGCAAACAAACTCTAAACCAACATCACCTGTCAAGCACCACCAACAACTCAACCAAAGACTCTAAGAATTATCTATGGTTATGAGATGTCATGCATCTTCAAATAGTTTCCATGCAAATGCGAAAGAACCCTTCTGCAACAACAGGATCTAAGAGCTCGTCCTAGTAACATCTACAACACTAGAGAAGACCATTCATCACCAAGTGATGAATCCACAGTCATTGCTGAAGCTCCCACTAAACTGTGATACCAAGCTTTCCAAGCACATGACCAAACATCTGCTATACTAAAAATTCTCCAAGTCCACTCACTAACATGTCCATCAAGTGGCACTAAGATCTCCAAAACAAACAAAGATTACCATCATTGTCAAAAGCTTACACAAAGCAATGTATCCAAGCTATCCATTACATCGTGATGCAACATGCTACATGTCCCCATAAATGACTATTCAAGTACTCAACACCATCCATCGTCTCATCTCAAAGCAACCACACCAATGCAAAAGTGATCACAAAAAAGGCCAACTAACAAGTCTGCACTAACACTGAATCAACCTCGTGGATATAGATAGTCCACTTTTGAGTTATCTCACTACATTCAATGGGTAGCTAATCCACCAACTGCATAACTCAAAGATCAATCACATCGAATGTGAAAAACCATAATCGTAGTGGAAACAACAACATTGATGTCTCAAAGAGAATGACCATGCAGACAACATGACTCAAACACCAGATCAAGTCCAAATCTAATTTGCTAATCATGTCCACAACTCAAGCACCATAGTCTAGGAACCCAACAAGCAACACCACAAGAAATGTTGAGTGACTAATCACATACCAACACTCCCATGTAGAGAAGACATCATACCTCCTCATACCATGCACAAAGTATGCATGTAGAATTGCAACTATCTCATCCAACAATGCCCCAAAATCCAAGGTCTAGAAAATAGTTTAACAACAGCTCCACAAAACCACAAGTTCTTTTTCTTGACCATGTAAAACCTACAAAACTACTGTGTTTGAGAACACCCATGCACACCCATATCCAATTCACATCTGGATGACTCAAAATTTTGAAACATAAACACCATAATAATTAAACTAGAATAAAGGATTATCATGAATATGCATAACCATATATTCTTCAAACAAAAATCTATAAAACCCTCAAATTCAAAGAACATGGACTTGAGTGATGAAAGTGCAACACATCCTTAAAAGGAAGCAATAGTTGAGGAACTCCAGGCCCATATCAAACCAATCTCCAAAACCACCAACATGCACATGCATATGAGAGAGAGACAGGCTAATTTAGAAGCTTCCAGACCATCCAATGATCAACTCTATAGCCTACATGCAATTGGGGTAACATAAAGTTATGCCTTCCAATACTAGGACAAAACAACCAACATAAGCACATTTATCCATAGCTAAGAAACAACCCAAGCTTCTCCATATCATCAGGGAGCCCCTCACACAGACACCCAATATGAAAGCTTTGTTGCAACAGAACCATAGAGTAAAATATTCCATCCCATGCATTAGGATTATACTACTTCCGACTCATGAGCTTTAGGTCACATCATTTCAATATGACCAACTCTATTTTCTCCATCTTCCATACTGTGTTTTTTCTCTTTGAAATCAAACAAAAAGAGCAAGAATTTCTACTCACCAAAGGATCAATCCATTAGTCAATTCCTTCAGATTTCCTCAAGCCCGCCACACTAAGAAATCTTCATAGAAGGAACACCTAGAGTCAGAAACACCAAGAATTCTTACATGCAAGCCACATGTGCAAGTACATGCAACTCACAAACCTACACATGTAATCAAAAAGAAAATCCCAAAAGAAAGCTCTGATACCACTTGTTGGGAAATTTTAGTCTCAAAAAGAACATCCAAGATCAGTAGTGCCTTTGGTAGCTTTTATTTCATTAGATTGCCTCAAAGACATGAACTACTATGCCACAAAGCGAAATCAAACATAGTTCATTTCCCACATTGACCCTTAGAGAAAATTTAATGCTAATTAAACTAGTTTCAAACAACACTATTAAATAGATTCAATCAAGCATAACCATTAAATATGAAAGATGGAACATAAAACATGAAAACACAAATTTACGTGGGTAAAACTATTTCAGGTAAAAAATCCTGCACTCCAAAATCCTAGATCTCCATTGTATTATTCAACAATAGAATACAGTTACAAATACAATTCAGGCTCTAAGCCTTTACATAGTTTACATCTTGTTCAATCTTGAGAGAATCCGGTAGCATAACCCCTATTCTATTTCCCTTTCTATCTCATTGTAGAATGTTCAACATTTTATAAAATTCGTTCTCAACCAACAAGAAACAGTTCAGTTCAACTTCCACAGGAAAACTGTTACAATACAATTCAAACCTATCCACTTTGATCCTCTTTGTTGGCTCTTTTTTAATTCATACATACTTCTTTGGAATTCTAGTAACCAATCGTTACACCTTCCATGCTAGCTGAAAATAATTTTCATCAACTCCCAACCATCAAAGTCATATCTGGTCATTGAAGAGACTTCAAGCCATGTCCCTTTGACCACCCTATGTCACCCCGAAATGACCATTGCTCCATCCGCTTCACAACGCAGATGTGAAGCGATCAATGTATCGTCATTTTGATGAGACATCCTCTTGTCTCATGCCAAAACAAGGATGTCACTCTGACAAAGGTTATACCACCAAGTGTTCAACATTCACCAACAGGACCGACCAAGTCTTCAGCTTTCCATTGGCATGTCAAAGATACTATCTTCAAGGTCTTGGTGAAAACATGAAGTCCCATTGACAAGGTTCCTCCAACCTTCCATCAGCATGTCGAGGAGACAACTTAATATCTCCCACGGATACGAGAGTGTGTCACCGATGAAGCTTATAGTGTTTAATCGAATGGTCCCCATCATCTACGTGAAATCCATGTCACTATCATACAACTGATGTCACCTTCCACACATAATGGTCCCACCTGAATAGTGCACTAAGGTCCCACTCCATCAGACCATTGAGGAGATAGGCTTTAGAGTCCCATCAAAGTCACAAAGTCCCACCAACAAGAGTCCCCACCTTCCATCAACATGTTGAAGAGACATGATCCAATGTCCCAACGACAAATTTAAGTCACTCCGATAGGAGACTTATTGGAGTGTCGAGGAGACTACTAAGGAACTCCCTTCGATGTATACATGTCTCGCCGATAATAATTCTCCATACCGCCAATGTAACACCCTCCATTGGGATTTCGTTTAGACTAGTGACTATGTTTTGACGATATTCAACAGTCTATTCGACAATGTAGAGGCCCGAACGTCGGTACGTTTGAGGCACCATTTCTCAACAAACTCCATTTTTTGAATCCATATTCACAAATTTTTTTTCTACCTCAGGTGTCTGATGCAGGAGCATCTAGGGGTACTAGCAATCTTGCATCACCAAAAATATTGTAATTTTGTTTTGTTTGGTTTTAATAAGGGCCTAGGGGTTAGGAGAATAATATTTTAGTTTACACAATGTAAATTCCCTTGATGTGAAAGTGTAAATGTAAATTTGATGGGAAATAGGCCTCAATAAAGTAGTATAAGCATCTAGTGGAGGAATATTCCTTTTAGGCATCCACTTTAGGATGAGGACAAATAGTTTTGTCTTTTAGTGATTTTGGCATGTTTTGCATGTACAAGTGTCATAAACTATCATAAGGTGGGTTGCAAAGAATCTTGCATGTATTTGCATGCAAAGTGTAACCGATAAGCTGTAAGGAATCAATAAGAGGCTATAATATGTCATAACCACCCAAATCTGATTGGTCAAAGTTTAGGCACCCATGAGAAGGATGACATGCATTGGACTTCATTTCTATTGGAAAATTTTGAAACTCCTAAATTTGGGCGTTGGATTTTGAAAGTGGTTCTAGAAGGTTGTTTTGTGAAACCATAAGTTGTTTTCTCCACACACTTTCTCTATTTATTCATGCCTTTTCATTTGGAGAGGGGGGCTTGGAGAAGAAAAGTTTGCATACCTAGATGCTGCTAAAATTATGCTAGATTGTTGAAGAAACATTTGTTGCAGGTGTTGCATGTAGGATTGAAGGGGAGCCCATGAGCTTCAACTTTATGGAGGTTTTGTGATCAAATTTGAAAGGGAGAGTCTCCCTTTTCATCATCCAGAAAGGTTTTAAATAGATATCATTATATTTATTTAAAAATTGCCTCAATATAGAATATATGGGTGTGTAATATATATTTTATTATTAATATTAAAATAAGTTATTGAAAATACAAAATTTTAAATTAATGAATAAGTGTTTATTATATTATTTTAGAAAAGAGATGTATTACATTAATTAAAAAAATGGGTAGAATAATATTATATTTTTAAAAGTCTTAAGTAATGTGAACTTAATTTTTTTTTTTTTTAAATAATCATATTTAAATGGTATGCAACAAGAGCTATTGAATTAGTGGGAAGATGTGGTGGATCAACACCAATGAATCTCCCCCAACCATCTAGGAGCTCTTGATTGTCAAGAATTAGCTTCCACATTATAATGGCTTCAAAGAGAGTGTATATTCCATTTGGATTTTTTTTTAATTTTACCTTTGATCCAATCCCACATTGACTTAAGAGAAGGATTGATAGCAAATGGGATACCAAGGTATCTCACTTGCAAATTAGGACCACCCCAATGCAACTCAAATTTCTTAAACCAATTAGGAGGGGAGGGCTTCCATCTTGGCAACACAAACTTACTCTTGGAAATATTAGCACCAGATGCTTGACAAAAGATATCAAGTTTGAAAATTAAATTCTCAAAGCTCTTTTTCTCTAACTTAACAAAAAATTTAGTACCATCAACAAACTAAATTTTCAAGAGCTTATTGTTTTTTGAAAAAGAAAGACCATCGGCATCCATTCCATTATTTTTATCTCTTAATAAGTAAAAGATAACATCATAACTAATCATTAATAGAGCAAGATCCAAAGGAAACCCTTATCTTATTGACCTTTATAGTTGGAAGGGCTTTGAGAGGGAACCATGTATATCCACTTGAACAATAGCATAATTAAATAAGGTTCTCACTATTTGAAAAAAAATAGCAATAAAACCAAAAGCTTCAAGATTCATAATAAAAATAGACCACTCAACCCTTCCAAAGGCCTTCTTAAAATCAAGTAAAATCATGCTAATTTCGTGATCTGTAGCTCTAGCCCACTCCATAGATTCCCATATGGTAATGATATTCACCAAGATATACCTTCCCTTAATGAAACTAGTTTGGGTGTTATTTGTTAGAGGAAATATTATTTAATTATTTTTATTCTACTTTATGTATTAAGCCACCTTAGATGGTTATGTGTCATTCATAGAGTTAGTTAGACATGTGGTACTTCTCATTTGTCACTTGGTGGAACATTCTTGCCACATTGAGTTGAGCACTCCTATAGTGACACAAACTAGTCATCCTATATGTACAATCATTCTCATTGTATATTTCATCCAAATTTCTATCAATCTATTTGTAGATTGCTTTCATTTTTGTGCTTCTTTTATTCTCACAAGGTCAGTTCTTACTCTCATCTAGATTGATCCTTCTTCACCTACATGGTATATCATTATTTGGCTTGAACTTGTTGATCTATACTTGCAAAGGCTTTGAACTACATGTAAATTGATTTTAGTTGTAAAGACTTGCGAGCCTTACAAGAGTTTGAGATATCTGGAGAAAGTTGTAGCTAGAGATTCATTTTGTTGTGGCATGGCATGTTAGAAGGTGCAATCAATGCATGAGATAGTAAGTTATAAATACCACAGTGGAGCTCATTGTGTATGCTCAAGAAGAAGACATCGAACATCTATTTTCAATAGAGGAGAAATCAAATTTATTGTAGACTAAAAAATCTATTTTGAAGGGAAATTTTTATGAGTTTGTGCCTTGTTTTTAACTAGTGCACAATAATTCTCAACCTAATGCCACTCTCATTGACCAAAATTCCTACATGACCTCTTCATTGTCATATAATTTAGCTACTCATGGACTACAAAACCACTCCTTTGATCTGCTTCAGGCCCTCACAAAGGCCTCCACATGTAGCACTAGAATTTGGCACGGAAACTCTAGCACTCCCCACACCCTCACATGACCAACAAATCTAAAATATTGTGGCCTTGTGGCCTCTTCATTGAGAAGTGCATGTAATTGAAGGATTTTTAAGTTAAAGGTCAAGGGTATGCATGGATTGTGGACCTATTCAATGTGCAAAGCCAAAACTGAGTATGAATCCATTATATTTTCATTGATTGTTTATTGCATATCTATTAACTCTATAGGTCAAGAATCGTATCCCAAGGCACAAGATCTTACCAAATTTGGAGGGCATGATTCTAGAAAAGAACAACACTCCTCCAATGACTCTCATTTGTGAATCAACTCATCTTCTCATGGTTACAAAGCCACCTGCATGCCATCAACACGATTCCCTCACCATTTTTGACTTGGTCAAAACCTACAAGTGGCTTGCATGCCAACTAAGTTAGTGCACATTTGTTTGTATTTAATGTTTTCTTTAATCATGACATTTAATGTTAAAAACTAAAATCTTAGAAAAACCATTAGTGGTTTATATAAATTTCTTGACTAACCATAAAATCTTGTAAAGAGGAGCTAATTTATTTTGTCATAACTTGCAAACCGTAAGTCAAATTTTCAATTATGAATATTCAATGTAAATCTCTTTTCGTTCTAGAGACTTTAGCATTGAGATGATTAGAAATTTTTGTTTTTTAACACATATTTTGTCCCATTCAAAAGGAAAGCTTTCATTTTCTAGGTGTAAATTAGGCAAATAAGAATTTTTGTAATTTTGATTAGCTACTCAAACCAAGTATTGCTTTTGTGAAACTGCATAATTTTTTTCTCACTTCATTGGAAACATCTCACTAAACTATAAAGTTTCATTTTTTTGTTCTATTGAAATTGTTTATGCACTAAAACATAGAAAGTGTCAATTTAAGGGGGGATCAAAAGAATAATCAATGGGGGTTGTCATTGTGTTGTGCCTTGTGCACTTTTTATTTCTCTTATAATTTTTCTTTTGTGATTCTAAGTTTGAAATCAAAATCATAGAGCCTAATCTACCAATCAAGACTCTTACACCTTTCAACTAGCATGAGTAGAAATTCAATGTTTAGTGGGTATTAAAAAATAAATATTTGTATAGAGTTAGAATGGGTAATGAAAAGGAACCAAATTCAATAAAATATAAGGAAAAGTGGTATAATAAGAGTGATCAAGCCTTCAAGTTTCTATGCATTAAACTATCTCCAGAGATTCTGTTCCATGTTGAGGCCTTGAAAACTCCTAAATTTTTTTGGCAAGAACTTGAAAGTCTTTTTGGGAAGGTCAATGAACTAAGGAGTCACAAGTTAGAAAATGACCTCATGAGTATAAGTCCAAGAGACTATAATACTATAGAGGATTATTTCACAAAAATTAAATCACTAAGATTGTAACTCAATAAATGTGCGATTTAAAAGAATGATGATCAACTTATTCTCTCCACACTTTCAAAGTTAGGACCTAACTACTCATTCTTTGTCTCAACCTTTTATTCCACCAAGAGGAATCTTGGTGCAACCTATTCAATGCCTTTGCTTGATGATTTCATTGTAGATCTCACCAAGGAGCAAGATAAATTAATTCATATGGATACCATAAATTCCCACAATTCCCAATTCCTTATTGTTGACAGTGGAAATTATAGATTCAAAGCAAAGATGAGAAACAAAAGGACAATAAAGAGAAATCTCAATCCTCAAATCAAGGAAAAAGAAAAGAAAGAATAAAATGTTCCTATTGAAAATAATCAAGACATAATGAAGATAAATGTATGGATAAAAATATTAACCATCTTATGCATCTACTTGAGCAACAAGGGGTTCCTTCATCCATCATAGAGACTTCATCTAGTTCTTCATCTTCTACAGGAAAAGCACTTATGGAAATTGAAGTTTCTGAGATTGATAAATAAGTTTTTATTTGAGAGCATCCCATCATATGTCTACTTATCCAGAAGTGTACATGTCCTCCTATCCTTTTGATGTAACCAAAGTCCAAGTAGCTAATAACACTTGCATATGTGTTTGTGGACAAGGAAATGTTGAGATATGTAATTAATGCATCCCTAATGTCTTATTTGTTCCTGAAATAGAAAATAACATTATTTTCATATATCATCTCAAAAATTCAAGAAAGATAGTTGATTTCACATCCACTTCAATGAAAATTCTATATTCACATATTAGAGATATTTTTTAGTTGGAAATATTGATCATTTCTCTTGTGTTTACACATTCTACCATTTTTCTCCAAAGGATTCATTCTCACATATTCATTCTCCTACTTCTAGTATGGAAAAATAATCTCCACCATCACATATTGCATCATAATTCAGAGGTGCCTCACCAAAATCATCCAAAGGTTTTTAGTAGTAAAAGATCACATGGAGTAGTTGAACTTAAATTTTGGGAAGGATACATAGTCTCTCTTCATTGCACTTTTTATTTTATCATTTTTGTTTTGGAGGTTTTTTTTTTTCTACAAGGTTTAATACCTTTTTCCACTTTATGGGATATTTTTATTATACATAGGTACCTCATCAGGCCTAGTTTCCTCAACCCATCCATCTTTGTGCCCACTTAAGTTGAGCTTAAAGGGGGTGTTAAAGTAGGAATATTTATTTATTTATTTTAATTTGTGTATTAATTTGTTAGAATTGTGAAAAAACATGAGCCATAGGATCAAATGGTGAAAAAAGACACCTTCCACACAAGAGATCTACAACAGTGAACCTCAAGAATCTTCAAGGAAAACAAGAGTCCTCAAAGGTTGAGAGTTCTATCAAAAGGCATGAAACCTCAAGAGAATATAATGAGGGTTGAGTGCTATATAGGAGAAACCCTAAATGGTAAAGGGATTAGATCATGACAAGTGTCAACATCTCATGTAATGAGACAAAATGATCTAATAATAGCTCACTTTTTTTAACATACAAAAGCACTTAGTTAACTTAATAAAGCAATCCTAAGTTTGAATTAAGTGCATGAGAATAAATTTGACTAATAATTAATTCAAGATTAATTAATTATTAGCTAATTCATGATTACTCTACACCCCCCTTAAATGAACTTAGGGAGTGTTGAGAAATGGTGCCTCAAATGTACTGATGTTTAGGCCTCTAGATTGTTGAACATATAGTTGAATATCGCTGGGACATAGTCACTAGTCTGATTGAAATCCCGATGGAGGGTGTTGCATTGGTGGTAGGGAGAACTCTTATCAGTGGGACATTGCTTTGTCGATGGGACATTGGAATATGTCTCTTTGACATGGCGATGAGGACTATTATTGATGTGATAGGGTGGTGTCAAGGGAAGTTGTCAAAGAGTCTCCCCAATTCCTCAATAAGTTATTTGTATCATTTTCGACGAGAGTTGATCACCTCTGAGGGAGTTTGCTAAATGTCTCTTCGATACTTTGATGGAAGTGTGTCAGAGAGACATGATGTGGTCATCGGGACATTGGATCATGTCTCTTTGACATGCCAATAGAAAGTTGGAAGAACATTGTAGGAGGGACTTCAGGGTTTCACCGAGACTTTGGTGCAAGTCTCTTTGACGGTCCGACAAAATAGTGAGTGGTAATATCATGATCAACGTGACATTGGGTGCTCGAAGAGACATGGTCTAGTGTCTCTTTGACACTCCGATGATTGAATGAAGTAGCGAATTTTATTCTTGTTGTTGTGACGGTGTGAGTTCAACAAGAGAGTGGTCTCGTGTCTCTTCGACACCCTGATAACCGAAGTCTTGGTGGGTCTTGTTGGTGTATGTTGAACACTTGACCATATTACCTTCATTAGAGAGATATTCTTGTTTTGGTGGGAGATGAGAGGACATCTCATCAAAGTGGTAATACATTGATTGCTTCACATCTACATTGTGAAGCAGATGGAGTGATGGCCATTTCAGAGTGACATAGGGTAGTCGAAGAGACATGGCTTGAAGTCTCTTCGATGACCCGATATGACTTCAATGGAAAGAAGGTGGTGACGGTTAAATTGGTCATGGTTGTTCATCTATTATGGAGGTTTCTTGGAATGATTAAGAGGTTGGGATGGCTGGGAGAGAGTGGGTTGGTTTGAGGTTAATCTACATTGTATGTTGTAATAGCATTGTAAGAATGCGAGGATTGTTTTGATCAATCCGTGATTCGACTGTGAGGTTGAACAGGGTTATGCTGTTGGATTCTCTCTAGAATGGAACAAGATGTAAATCCCTTGTAAAGGCCATGAGCCAAATATTGTATTGTAACTTTGTTTGTTGCTGAATAATACAATGGTTTGATCATTTTAGAGTGTGGGGTTTTTTTACCTGTAACGATTTTCCCCATGTAAATCTATGTGTCCATATATATATATTTTTTATGTTGGTTGATTCTACAAATTGAATTTGTCTATGCATGTTATTGGAACTGGTTAAATTTGTAGGAGATTTTCTTAGAAGGATTAATGTGGGAAATGAACTATGTCTGATTCTGCTTTGTGGCATAGTAGTATGTGTCTTTGAGGCAATCTGATGAAATTAAAATTACTCAAGGCACTGTTGTTCTTGGATGTTTTCTTTCTAAGATGTCCTCATTTCCCTCACAAGTGGTATCAAAGCCTTCTTCTAGGATTTTATTTTTGCTTGCATGTATAGGTTTGTGTTTTGCATGTACTTGCATGGACTTTCATGTGACTTGCATGTGCTTGCATGTTGATGCATGCAATAATTCCTAGTGTTTCTACTTTTGGGTATTCCTTCTGTGAAAATTTCTAAGTGTGGCAGGATTGAGGAAATCTGAATGAATCAACTGATGGATTGATCCCTTGGTGAGTTGAAATTATTGCTCCTTTGTTTGAGTTTCATGTGATAACACACAGCATGGGGGATGGTGAATATGGAGAAACTAGAGTTGGTCATATTGGAATGTTGTGATCAGAGGTTCCTAGTTGGAAATGATATAATCCTGATGCAAGGGGTGTGAGTTTTTTCTTAATGGTTGTGTTGTAGCAAAGCTTTCATATTGGGTGTCTATGTGAGAGGCTCCTTGATGATATGGAGAAGCTTGGGTTGTTATTCAGTCATGGAGAAATGTGCATATGTTGGGTGTGTTTCCTAGTATTGGAAGGAATAGTTTTTCTGTTACCTCGATTGTATGAAGGCTATGGAGTTGATCATTAGATGATTTGGAAACTTTTGAAATAACGTGTCTCTCTCTTTGATGCATGTGCATGATGGTGGTTATGGAGTTATCCTGAATGGGCCTAGAGTTCCTGTACTACTTGTTCCTTTAATGGATGTCTTGTACCTACATGGTTCAGACTAGTAACTTTGGGTCTGAAAGTTTTTTATAGGTTTTATTAAAAAATTTATGGTGATGCTTATTCACGATTAATCCATTTTCTGGTTTAACTATTATGGTGTTTCTTGTTTCATATACTTGGTCTTCCAAATGTGAAGTGGGTGTGGATGCGCATGGGTTTTTTCAAACACAGTGGTTTTGCAGGTTTTGTATGGTCAAGGAAAACTTGTGACTATGTGTATTTGCTGTTAAACTATTTTCTAGACCCTATTTTTTGGGGCGTTGCTAGATGGGATAGTTGCAGTTCTACATGCATTCATTTACTTGCTAGGTTCCTAGACTATGGTGCTTGAGTTGTGGAAATGATTAGAAAATTGGATTTGGTCTTGATTTGGTGTTTGAGTCATGTTGTCTACATGGTTATTCTCTTTGAGATCTCAGTGTTGTTGTTTCTAGTGCAATGATGGGTTTGCACATTTGTTGTGATTGATCTTTGAGCTGTGCAGTTGGTGGATTAGCTACCCATTGGCTGTAGTGAGATAACTCGAAAGTGGATTGTCTAAATCCATGAGGTTGATCCAGTGTTAGTGCAAACTTGTTAGCTGGCCTTGTCTATGGTCACTTGTGTGTTGGTGTGGTTGCTTTGAGATGAGAGGATGGATGGTGTTGAGTACTTGAATAGTCAGTTATGGGGACCTATAGTAGGTGTATCATGATGTCATGGATAGCTTGGATACACTGCTTCATGCAAGCTTTTGATAGTGATCGTAATTTTTTGCTTGGTTTTGGAGATCTTGGTGCTTCTTGGTATTGTTGTTAGATGGACATGTTGCTGTGTGGACCTAAAGGATTTTTTAGATTAGCAGAAGTTTAGTCATGATGCTTGGAAAGCTTGGTGGTCATGTTTAAGTGGGAGCTTTAGCAATGACTGTGGATTCATCACTTAGTGATGGATAATATTCTTTAGTATTCTAGATGTTACTTGGAGGAACTCTTAGATCCTGTTGCTGTAGAAAGGTTCTTTTGCATTTGAATGGACACTATTTGAAGATGTGCAACATCTTAGAACCATGGAGGGTGTTTGGAGTCTTTGGTTGAGGTGTTGGTGGTGCTTGATAGGTGATGTTGGTTTAGAGTTGTTTCATGTCATGTTATACTCTTGCTTATGAATTAGAGTTTTGGCATGAGGCATTACTCTTGAGACCATGAAAAGTTCACTTAGACCATGGAATCTCCTAAGGGGGATGGTAATATCATGATCTCATGATAAGTTCCTAGTTCAAACATTCAGAGATTTGACAATGGTTTGGAGATTCTTTGTGTTTTTTGTGCATTGTTCATATGCTTGAGAACTTCGTGATAGTGCAGTGATGCTTTTGGAGTTTAGCATGAGATGATTGTTTGCAGGTGCTCATGGATACATGGAGAATAAGGTGAGGTTGTATTTCTCTTGAGAGGAGAGAACTATTTTTGATGGTTACTCTTGATGAATATTTCAATAGAAAGTCTGAGAAGCCTTCACCTTGGTTGGATGTGAGTTCAACAGAGTCCAATGAGGAGATTGCTCTTGGAGAAGTCATGATGGCTTGCATATCTTGGAGGAGCATTCTCATTCCTAGTCTTGGTCTACTCAACAACTTATCACTTGAGAGGTATTGCCCATTATTTCTATTAGGTTTTTTATGCTTTCTTTCATGGATATGGATCTTGAGCTGCTAATAGATGGTTCTGGAGGATTCATTGTGAGAGATGGATAGCATGGTTAATCTCCTTGGGTTTGTAGTTTCTTTTATGATGATCATAGGGGATGATATTGTGCTGATTTTTTGAGATGGGGAATGAAATAATTTGATCTTCTTTGAGATGCTTACATCCATGTTGATTACATGATATATATGTTATGTTTGATCTTGGAGATTGAATGGTTGAGTGTTGTTATGTTGTTCTCTTTGGGGTGTTGTGAAGGAGATCATACTTGACATAGTTGGCATTCTGAGGTGTATGTAGGAGGATTCTCTATAGGTACATGATGTGTAGTTTTTTCTCGAGCTTTGGTCTTGGTTGTCTTCTCGGATGTTTTATTGTACATTACATTGGTTTGAGGTCTAGTTGGAGCTATAGTGATCACTAGCTTGTGGTCATGTGTTTTCACTTATGTTCTTGGGTGATGAAATGGAGGTTCTTTATCTCTTTCCTTTGTTGGGTGTGGAGAACTTGGGAGAGCTATGCAGACTTGTGGTGAGAGTTGTTCTTACAAGTTTTTCATATCATTGTGGATGGTTCCTTGAAACTACATGTTTACACTTCTGTATGATACTATTGGAAGACTCATTATGCCTTTGATATTTTAGATTTGGAATTACCTATGCAGTAGGAGTTCCTGGACGTGTTTTGTCTTCTTCAGATGGTTGGAACATGGAGCTTTCTTTTGCAGTTGATGGGTTGGATATGTAGGTTGCATGAGTTTGCTGATGTGGATACCTTTGAGGTATGTGTGATTGGATGGATTAGCACTTGTTGTGGGTGCTATTTTTAGTCACATGGGTTTTAATTAGTTGGATGGGAATTCAATTTTTTGATTATTGTTCTAGATGGTGTTCTATCTTGTTTCCTGGAGAATGTATTCATGGTTGTGTTTAGGTTGTAGCTTTGAATTTGATGTTGTGATGCTTCTATATAGCTTGTGAGAACAGTGGAGTGGTGGCAATGTGTTGAAGCCCTTGTCAATCATCTATTGGTTCTTTTTCTAGTGCCTTGGATTAGACTAGTGCATATACACCATGGCTTGTTCTTTTTCCTTAGAGGATGGTTGGAACTGTTGCCTGAGATGGTGGACATTATAGATGTTGTTGTAGGTGTCCTAGGTGATAGAAATGATTCATGCATTGATTGGTAGGTAGAACATTCTTCAAAAATTGGGAGAATGTTGAGAAATGGTGCCTCAAATGTACTAATATTTAGGCCTCTAGATTGTTGAACAAACAGTTGAATAGCATCGGGACAAAGTCACTAGTCTGATCAAAATCCTGATGGAGGGTGTTGCATTGGTGGTAGGGAGAACTCTTATTGGTGGGACATTGCATTGTCGATGGTACATTGGAATATGTCTCTTCAACATGCCTATGAGGACTATTATCGACGTGACAGGGTGTTGTCAAGGGGAGTTTTCAAAGAGTGTCCCCGATGCATTGATAAGATGTCTGTATAATTGTCGACAAGATTTGATCACCTCAGAGGGAGTTTCTTGAATGCCTCTTCGATACTCCAATGCAAGTGTGTCAGAGAGACATGGTGTGGTTTCCGGGACATTGGATCATGTCTCTTTGACATGCCGATAGAAGGTTGGAAGAACATTGTTGGTGGGACTACGGGGTTTCACTGAAACTTTGGTGCAAGTCTCTTCGACGGTCCGACAGAATAGTGAGCGGTAATATCATGATCGATGTGACATTAGGTGCTCAGAGATACATGGTCTAGTGTCTCTTTGACACTCCAATGATTGAATGAAGTAGCAAACTGTATACTTGTCATTGTGACAGTGTGAGTTCGGCAAGAGAGTGGTCTCATGTCTCTTCAACAACCTAATAACTGAAGTCTTGGTGGGTCCTGTTGGCGTATGCTTAACACTTGGCCATATTACCTTCATTAGAGAGGGGTGAAATCACAATACTGTGTCTCACTTTTTTCCCAAGATGGACATCTACATCAATATTTTTAATTGAATCTTCATCTTCTAAGATCTATAGTAGATAAACCGTTAAGAATTTGAAGATGTGAACTAGTGATTTGTGGAAATTTGTGTGTAGATTCTAAATATTTTTTTTTTTCAAAATTTTCAAAACATATCCTTTAATAAGTGGTTTTAAATAGAAAACAACATTTTTAGAAAGTAACATTTGTGTCATACACCATAACTTTTTTTCCATAAAGGACTAAATCCTAATTTTTGAAATATAGATTCTCAACATCATTATCTAGGGAAAGGATATTTTTTCATAATTTTTTGTTGCATATTTTTTTAAAATTAATTTTTGAAGTACTATAACTATAATTTGGACATACATGTGTGTCATACAACCTAACTTGTTGTGTATATATCGAAATCCAATTTTTCTTTTTTGGGTGAAAAAAGGACATCAATACCTAGGGAATTGGTATTTTTTGAATTTTTTTTACAATGGTTTACTATTTTTCCACCTTTGCACAACAAAGAGCTTGATGTTTAGAGAAAAAACTATGTTTAGTAAAAATATAAAATTAAATATATCATAAAATGAAAATATATCAAAACTATACTTGTTGGAAAGCTCATTTTGAGGGCTACGATCTTGCAAAATATAATTTTTAAATGACGTTCTTTATTCCCTCAAAAGGTAAGGAAAAGGTGGTTTTTTCCTGCATTTTGATATGCGTGAAGGAGACTCCATTTTGGGTATGACTCAATACTAGAGGGGTTCTAGCCAAGGGGGTTTTATCTAAGGGGGTATTATCTATCCCTCTTCATTTAAAACCATTTAGATGGAGCCTATCAAGACTTAAATCTTTAGTTTTTATAAAAATAGTGATTTCAGGAAAAAAATCAGCACATCCCAAAAGTGAGACACACTATTGTGGCAGCACCCAGAGACATCCTTGTTTTGGTGGGAGATGAGAGGATGTCTCATTGAAGTGGCAATACATTGCTCACTTCACATCTACATTGTGAAGTGGATGGAGCAATGGTCATTTCAGAGTGACATAGGGTAGTCGAAGATACATGAATTGAAGTCTCTTCAATGACCCGGTATGACTTCGATGGCAGGAAGGTGGTGATGGTTAAACTTCTCATGGTTGTTTGTCTTTTATGGATGTTTCTTGGAATGATTAAGAGGTTGGGCTGGCTAAGAGGCTAGCTAGGAGAGAGTGGGTTGGTTTGAGGTTAATCTGCGTTGTATGTTATAATAGCATTGTAACAATGCGAGGATTGTTCTGATCAATCCATGATTTGATTGTGAGGTTGAATAGGGTTATGTTGCAGGATTCTCTCTAGAATGGAACAAGATGTAAATCTCCTATAAAGGCCGTGAGCCAAATATTGTATTGTAACTCTATTTGTTGATGAATAATACAATGGCTCGATCGTTTTGGAGTGTGGGGTTTTTTACTCGTAAGGGTTTTTCCCATGTAAATCTATGTCCATATATTTTGTTTTTCATCTTAGTTGATTTTTCAAATTGAATCTGTCTGTGCATGTTGTTGGAACGAGTTAAATTTGCATGAGATTTTCTCAGAAGGCTTAATGTGGGAAATGAATTATGTCTAATTTTTCTTTGTGGCATAGTAGTATGTGTCTTTGAGGCAATCTGATGAAATTAAAATTATTGAAGGCATTGCTGTTCTTGGATGTTTTCTTTTTGAGATGTCCTCATTTCCCTCATAGGGAGTAGCTAAAAACCCTAAAAAGAGAATGCATGATGGGCCTCGACAAACAAGGCCTGGTGAGGTAACCATGTAGAAACAAAAGATCTCTCAAAACTAGAGAAAAAAGAGAAAAACACATGGGAAAAACTCCTCCAAAAGAGAGAAAAGAAAATGAAGGACAAATATCCCAATAAGAGGAACATGTAGAACATCACTGAAGCACAAAGAAGTTGTAGAAAACTATAGAAAGATGACTGATATGATGCTAAAATGAAGAACCTCCTCTAAAACAAATGATGATCAAGATCAAAATAACAAGAATCTGCATGAGTTCCCCTAATGACACTACTCAAATTAGATGGAAAACAAAGGAAAAATATTTGAAACTTGAAGATACAAATGGAAAGATCAAGAAGACAATAATATGCATGAGTGCCTCCAATGACACTACTCAAATCATATGGAAAACTAAGGAAAACATCTAAAAGTTGAAGATATAGATGGTACATGAATTTGCATGAGTGACCCCAAGGACACTAATCAACATGCAAGATGCAAGTCAAAAATACAAGTACCAAATAGTATGAAGAACACTGATCGAGAGAGACAATAATCTGCATGAGTGTCCCCAACGACACTACTCGAATCAGATGGAAAATAAAGGAAAAACATCTAGAACTCAAAGATACAAACGACACATGAATTTTTATGAGTGACAAAAATGAAACTACTCAACATGAAAAATGCAAGTTGAAAATATAGGTACCAATAGTCTCTTATCAAATGAAAATGCAAGGTCACCTACAAAAAATAGGAATGCAAAAGTTTCCACATGGTAAGTGCTCCATCTCACTACAATGCAAGGTAACCAACCATTGATGTACACTGCATCTAAACATAGGAACAAGAACTAGATATGTAGATCACTCCAACATGAAACCTAGGAAGCATTAGCACTAATAGTGGAAACCCCCCATAATGTTGAAAAGGGAGAGCCAAGATAGGTACATTGAAACTATGTGAAACCAATAAGTGCATGTAGTAGAAACAACCTATAAATAAAAGGGTGCACAAACTAAGGCACACACGCATGAGTCAAGAATAACTTGGATTCACTACTATCATGGAAGGGGCACTCACTTAACAAAGGTGTGATGGAAAACCAAAGGAAAACATCAAACCCCCCATGGTACTTTATATCATAGAGTGAGTACAAAAGGCACAACATGATGTGCAAAATTCACAAAAAGTGTACTCTAGAATGGCACTTTATCTCAGTGCATCTACAAAAGAGATTGTGCATGAAAAATGTCTACAATTCCCAAATAGGATAGAAAATTGAAAATACATGAAGAACAAAAAAAAATGAGTCATCCCATGCAAACAAAAAGTATCCAACAACCAGGATGTCCAAGCAATTCACTAGAGTGTGAAAACACTAAAAATTAAATAAAATGTACTACGAGATAAATATGGAAAAAGTGCATGGATGGTTGTGAAGAGATCTGAAAGACCATCCCAATGCGCTAGAATTGCGAAAAATGAAGAAATGGGTCAAAAGTTATAAGCTTGGAATGAAAAAATTACCTATTTTTTCAATAGGTTCTAGGATGCACCAATAGTAAAAATAGGTGATGAAACTCGCATCACTAGAAAGTTGACAAAACAAGCTTTCTGCTGATATCTCATTTTCCAAAAACCAATATTATATGTTATGGCTAAAAGAAAAAGAACACCTCCTTTAGGGTACAAGGAGGGGCTAAAGGGGCCTTGCTAGTTGATCGTACCCCTGATGCTAGTGGAATATTCATAGAATATTCCATATCTTGCTAGAAAAAAATCTAACCCCCTATGAAAAATTTGATGAACAAAATATGCTTCCAGGATGGAATATTTCATAGTAGCTTGCTAGCTGAAAAAAATTGAGGTTTCCACCAAAAAAATGACCATTGGTTTTGAAAAGATTGTTGGTAAAAAAAAACCACTGATAACAGTTTAGAAGCTGTTGGTTGTTGAAAGACGCAAGACAGCTGAGAGGGGGGTGTGAATCAGTTGTCACCAATCTCATCCACAAATCTCAAACAATCATTAACTCCAAATCCACTTTAATATATTATTATGTACGAGCATGAAGTGCAAATAACAAAAAGAAATATCAACACAAGAAACAACAAATTTATGTGGAAAACCCAATAAGGGAAAAACCACGGTGAGGATTAACTCACAATATCAAGTTTTGATGCCTAAAATTGCTAGGAAAACAACCTTATGGGAAACTCGGTTAATGGGGGACCAATTGCGCTAAACTGAGTAACCTATGGGTTTTTAAAGAAGCCGACTCTTGTATTTGGGGGGTTTGGAATGGGAAAAGGAAGTAGATATATTAAAATAAAGTTTAATCTAAGGCGATGCGCCAATAGTTAAGTATGGGAACAAGAAATTCTCCTTTTATATGAGATTTAAGGGCTCGTTCGACAATTTGCATGTCTGGAAATAACAAAAAGCATAGATGAAAAACCTAAGAAGTCTATCAAATAACATAACATAACTTCCATACACATTTACTGAACAAGAAGAGTTCAAGACATGATCTTAATTAACAAATTTATATTGAAATTATAGAAGTCTTGCAGACAAACTACTAAGTACAAGAAACAACACAATATAATGTCTTGTTCATTAACTAAGAAACATAGAGGCTGAACAATATGGCACAATCTTTGAGTCTTAATACAAAAATAAAAAAATAATACAAAAGGCCTACATTATTTTTTCACTTTTTTCTGTGATTTTTGAACCCTTTTTCCAAGAGTCAAAGTAGTATAAATAGATGATCACTCCACTGCCAGAGAGCCAGTAACTAAAAAGATTCCCAAGCATTACCAATGATGTCCGTCACAATGATTCCCCAAGGCCATTGCAATAGAAATATTTTGATACATAACACGCAGTTGCCTTTGAACAAGATACACTCCTTAGCAAATGATGAACGTGGTCCTAGGGAAGAAGCAACAAAACTCTCCAGGTGACACGTTTCACTCACCCATAGAGTTGGTTAGGACATGTGGTGAAGAGGTGGGGCTCGACATTCATTCTTCCCTTCCTTGCTATCAAATTCCCCACAAAGAAGACACGTGGAGAAGTCTGCATTTCAAGCGTTGAATGTGGGGTCCGCCAAAAGGTTTCCCATGAAATGATGCAACGTGGCACGTTGTTGGAGCTCGATAGAGAATCAAGGGAGGGAGGGCTCAAAAAGGCACACGCTACTGACACATAGTGCAAGGGTGGGGTTTCAAAGTAGAGCAAGGGAAAAAAATATTTCAAGGAGTGTTTGGCTGACACGTGGAGAAAGTGGGTGAAGATGCTTCAAAAGGGGCCTAAATATTTTCAAACATATGAGGCGTGGGCCGGGGATGATGCAAAATTATCAATGATCACTCGGAGGGAGCTTTAAGGATTTTAATCCACAACTTTTGGTGACTATTAGGGGCATTTTGCCTATGAAATAGGAACCCAAAATTTATGGTGTGAAGACCAGAGCCTTATCCATTGGGCAACAATTAGAGCTTTGAAAGTGTGGTCTACAGAGGTAGCCAATTGGCCTCAAATGGCATCGATAAGGCATACATATTCTCTTGTGCCTCATGTAGATCAATTATTTCTTTGAAGGGCAGCTCCATGGATATCCTAGTCCCAGACTAAAGTTGAAAGAGAAGTCACACTACCTGATGGTTGGTGCCTTCAATATCCGTGATAGTGGGAGGTTGACTGAAATATTGAAAAGTAGATAAATCCCACTAATTTTCCTCGATCTTTGCTGTAATATACTCTTTCGTGGCCACCGAATCATTAGAGAGAAAAGGGGAGGGCAAGCCCATTTGAGTCAAATGGGAGAATTACATCTGCATATTGTTCATAGTCTGAATCAGTGTTTACAAGCAAATGCTAGCCTGGAGGATGGTTGTATGATAATGGGTGAATTCTTTTACTTTCTTGCTAGCTGACCTCTGATCTTCAATCCTTACATTCACTGAGTCTGTGTTCGCCACTGTGTACAACTTGTTCAACAACTTCTCTACCTCGGGCACCTTTTTTGCAATAAACTATGGAACCTGCTCCATTGTTCCACGCACCTCCCTTCTTAAACCTACCACATCTGCCATGAATTGGAGTGCCAATTGAAGATTCAAACAGAAATACTTTACTCTCTCCTAGTAGGAGATGTATAATTGCTAGGCTACTAAAAGGAGATCTGACTGAAGAGCAGGGGGTTGGGGAGGATTTTTCAAAAGATCTATTTTCATCTTCTTTGACTTGACATCTTGCGTCAACTCTTCAATTTTTTGTCTATGATAGAGATTCATTCTTGCATTGTCCTTAACTCAGCAAGCAATTGTTCCTCAACTTGGCCTTGGGTTGTGGATTCTCTTTCTAGAGAGAGTTTTACTTCCTAGGTCTCTTTTTTGAACTAAGCTTGTCAGTCTTAGAACTCCTAGTTTTTCTACTGTAGTTCCTGCTGTAATTGAGCTCACTACTCCCTAAGCTCTTTGGTCTTCTATTGCATTTCTCCCTCTGCTCAAGAAAATTGGTCTTGTAACTCCTAGTTTTTTTGTTGCAGTCCAGTAACCAGGTTGGGATCCTGAGACTAGAACTTTGCAAGTTCGGCCTGGAGTTTGGCACTTTCCACTCGTGCTTGTTGAGACAAGTGTGCAATACCAACATCCTTGGCCTTCTCCTTTTTTAGTAAGATTTCCAACCTTTCCTTAATGTTCTTGAGCTCCTCTTCCTTCTTTTCTGGTTGGTGACTATACTTTAGAAAGTCGGTATTCACCGCTCGTTGGGTCTCCTCCATCAGCTCAACTTCATCTTGCAGCCGAGTTGCATGCAGATTTATCCCTACAACATGGATCATATAATCCTTGGGTCACATCTCCCCTTGTGGTTTGATGGTGTTAGGAATCATGGTTGCAAATTGAAATGACCCCTGCACTTCATTAAAAAGAGTATGCATGCATGGCTTGGAAGGTTTTGCTGCATCTTTTTCTCTTCTCTTCTGGAATTTGATAGCTCGTATTGCCTTAGTCCTATCACTTTGCCTAATAAATTCTACTGGTGACCTAATCAGCTTGCCAACGAAGGGCACACCAGGAGGAAGAGAAAAATGGAACAAGATCATTGTGGTCTCAGATGATGTTTTCTTTGACAAAGTGATGGTTAGAGGGGAGAAAGGAGGAATATTATGCCAAGGTCCAGTTTGAGAAGTGACAAAAGGACTCATAGGGAGCAGTGGTGGTAGTAGAGATGCAGAGGTAACCATCTATTGAGAAATCTGAGTTAGAACTGACATGATGGTAGCGAAAGGGTTAGCAATGGTGGGTTCATTTTAGGATCCAAAAAAAGATGGAACATACCGCATGGGAGTAAAAGTTGCTTATTCAATTTGGGAGAATTGAGAGAAACCTCCTGCAGGTGTGGAAACAGAAAAGGGAAGGAAAAAGCTCAAATTAATGGGAGACATAGAGGTAGCAGGGGGGACCAAATATTGTGAAGTGAGAAAAGAGGGAGAGAAAGATACCTAAGTTGTAAAGGACTCTGATCCTTGGCTCATTGCAGGTTCCTACGAGCTTTCCTTAGGAGTTAGATCAGTGTGCAACCTCTTCTCGGGTGGAGAATTATCCACCCTTATGACTTCCTGAGATTCTTGGGCCACCTTGGATCTCTTCTTAGCCCATGTGTGTGGTAGTGAGGCCTTCGAATGAGATGCAGTCACTTCTACACTCAAAAGGACTCATAGGGAGCAGTGGTGGTAGTAGAGATGCAGAGGTAACCATCTATTGAGAAATCTGAGTTAGAACTGACATGATGGTAGCGAAAGGGTTAGCAATGGTGGGTTCATTTTGGGATCCAAAAAAAGATGGAACATACCGCATGGGAGTAAAAGTTGCTTATTTGATTTGGGAGAATTGAGAGAAACCTTCTGCAGGCGTGGAAACAGAAAAGGGAAGGAAAAAGCTCAAATTAATGGGAGACATAGAGGTAGCAGGGGGGGACAAATATTGTGAAGTGAGAAAAGAGGGAGAGAAAGATACCTAAGTTGTAGAGGACTCTGATCCTTGGCTCATTGTAGGTTCCTACGAGCTTTCCTTAGGAGTTAGATCAGTGTGCAACCTCTTCTCGAGTGGAGAATTATCCACCCTTATGACTTCCTGAGATTCTTGGGCCACCTTGGATCTCTTCTTAGCCCATGTGTGTGGTAGTGAGGCCTTCGAATGAGATGCAGTCACTTCTACACTCAATGGAGCTTTGTTGAGTTATTTTGCTACTTTTCTAGTTCTCTGTGTTTGGGCATTATTCGCTTCTTTCCTTCTCATTATCGTAGTCGCTTCCAATGGATCTACATCCTCATCATCAATTGCATAAGTATCATCATTCTCTTTGTTCCATAGATCATCAAATTTTTCATCCATGTCTGGCCCCTGGAACGGGGCATCAAGGCATCTGATTTCCTAACGATAAATCTAGAAGTGTGCAATCTTTTCCTCACTCCACTAACACTTCTTGGCCAATTGATTACAAAGGGTGGCCCCCATTTTATACTTGTCACTAGGATTTTCCAAAGGAAAATAGAAATATAGCCATGAAAACCTCTTATCCTCAGTAGGAACATAGGCCAGGTCCACAAATAAATCATCCTAGTCCCTTGAGTGCATATTCCACTGAGCTTCCTAATGGGGCCGAGAGTTGTGAGTCACCTTCACGTTCAGACCCGTTAAGTCATTATCAGGATTATCCCATTTGCCACAAATTAATACTAGCCCTATATGAGCTAGATTTTCCTCCAGCAGACCATGTGTCTACTTCTTTAACATTATTATCATACCAAAGCTCAAAGTACATTTGAAAAAACCTTTCTACTTCTCGCAAAAATTAATGTCAATAATTTCCAATTGCCAGAATACCTCAATGTCCAACACCCTATTTGTGATGCATATCGAGAGCTGGAATTGTTCCTCGATAAAACCATGCATCCTAACAAATGAAAATTTATCCCCAAGGAATCGATAACAAGGAGGAATAAAATTCTACATCCACCCTATTTGCTCAGTAGAAAGCCAATAACCCTTGCCATCCTTACTAAAATATCACAAAATCGGAGTTAGGAAACACTCAAAAAATGCATAGTAATCATAAGTTATAGAAAGGAGGAGATTCCACATAGAAACCAGCCTTCTTACCCCATTTTCATCAAACATATCCAAACCCATATGGTTTCTAAAGAAGTCATGGTTCTAGTGTAAAAACATGCGAGGAAGGAGAGAAGAAAACTTGAACCTATACTATGTGCTATATTCGTTGAATTGGTTCAACATCTCTTGAACAATGACCTCCACAAAGTCATACCAGAATAAGGAATGTTGTCTTCTCAACCGAAAACCCAAACCCATTTGAACTCGTGAACATCCCTATCATTTTCCATGATGCAAAAAAAAGCAATCATAGAGAAGGCATCCTACAAGTCCAAGTTGAAAGCACTGTGCACAATCGAAAACTGTGGCGACTTTCCTGCATCTTCCTTGGGCCTTTTTGCTTCTTGATTATAAAAGTTCAGAGCATAATTTCTGTTCCTCTAGAGCTCTTCCAAGTCCACCATAATGAATCTCTCCATTCTTTCTGCTCCCCTTCTGGTAGGGATTCATAGCATATTCCCAATTGCTTCCACACTGATCACAACCCTCAGTTTCCCCCTTCAATTCTGTCGGTATCTGGGTTGAAATGCTGAGTGCACTTGTGAACTAGTTTTGGGCAGTGGTGCACAAAAGGAACCATGTACTGTGGGAGGCCGTAGAACCACAACTTGTACGCAAAGACTCTTAGTTATTAGTCTTTTTCATTCTCTCGTAGGCTGCTTCCCTAAGACTCTTAGGGTTAGTTCTGAGGATAGGGTCATGAATATTATCCCATTATTATGCTATTAGGGCCTTGTCCTTGTGATTAGCCTTCTCTGCGACCTATGTGCGAGGCCACTTTGGCTTTCTAGGAATCCCAAGCGAGGCGTAAGAAATGTCATCAAATATATTGGCCATTGGTGTTGCTACACATGGCATCAAATAAGCTATGAAACGCCTCTTCTTGTGCTTCCATTTGAGGATTCTAGGCCATTTTAGAATTATGTAGACCTTTGCGAACACTCAAAATTTTTTGCAACTCACTTGGGTTCTTCTCAGCAAACTATGCACTCAAAACTCTTCGCAATGAACTGAATGCTCAAAAACTCTTCAATTCTATTCTTTTGCATGCAACGCTTAGCCTTTCCTTATTTAGGAGTTGGAAATAATAGCTATTTCAAGCAATAAATTTGGCACATACTGCCGACTCTTTTGTGCATGCAAAATGAATTCTTTTCCTTTGAAAATACAATAATTCATAATGACAATTAGTCATTATGTCCTATGATGCCATCTCTTGGGAAACTGAGCCAGTGATTAAAGACATAAAAAACCTTTTGCATGCTTTTGCATTTAATAACTTAAAAAGAATGATTATGCAAAAGGGCGTAATGAGTACACAAAAGATTTTGAATTAATATTGGAAACTAAAAGTGCTCACAACTTGACACATTGACACTTTACTGTGTGGAATATCACTTGTGCCTATCACTAGTTTAAATTGATTAATTACTTCCTCTTAACTTGCACGCAACAATTCATATATAGCAACTGCAACTTGGTGAGATTTTTGAGTTTTCTCTCGATCATCATCACGCTTATCACACACATTATATCCAACTAAGTCTATAAATAGACTTAAGAAAATCAAAAAAATTACACTTGGTAATTGGGCTTTCTGATAAAGGCAATGGATACTCCTATTAGGCTTACTGGCAATAAGTCACAAGTAGCTTTTCTAGGTGAGATCTCTAGTAGGCGTCTAAAATGCATGACCAAGAACAAGCATTATCTAGCAATAATTTTGACGAAATGGATATTGGGGAGGGACTGTATAAAATACGAGGAAAAATATAGATTAAACACTAATGTTTGTTCTCATTTCATTGCCTCTTTGCTTGACATTCAAGTACCCAAGCAGATGATACTATGACTCACCATGGAAATCTTTCCAAAGCACTACCTCGAAGGCCTTGGTGAAGTTGTGATGAATGTGGTGTATCGTATTGGTCTTTCCACAACAAGTGATCTCCGCCAAAACATTGAAGAGGATGCAGTGGTGCCCTAGGTGCCATTCCTGAGTGGATTTGACATTATGACGATTGGAGAACACTGCCAGAGGGTTTCTCATGCTTGCCACTTCCTACTGAGATGCTAAAACGTAGTACTTTTCTATGATGTGGAGTGGTACACCAACTTTAGAAATTTGGTTTTCCCTCCTCCACTTGCTATTACTGCCATTGATACTCTTGCTATTGTTCTCGTTGCACCTGTCATTGCTACAAATGTTGTTGATGTGGTTGTTCCTGATGCTACTAATGCTGATGCTTCCCTAGTTTAAGAATCAAATCTTTTCTCCTATTTTTTATATATATGCCTCAGAAGGATTTTAATACATATACTCAAAAAGATTCTTAGTATATATATACTAAAAAATATGGCCCGAGAGCCATTTTGCATTGTAATGTTCCAAAGTATACATTACCATTCAATGAATATAAAGCTCCTTTTGTCAAATTTTTGTCTCTTTTGCATATTTCTGCTTCTTGTATCATGGGTTCCATTTCATAAAGACCAGGCTAAACAAAACACAAGGAAAATATTTACATAATTACATATTTACACTGGTAAAATGATTAATGAAGCTAATTAAACAATTTTAGGTGAATTCCATTGACAAGAATTCCCAATGCTTCTCTTTCCATATTTTCTAATTCAAATGCATTATGTTGCTTGCATTGAATAATGCGAAAAGGGCCTTCCCACAAACTATCAATTTTTTTGTGTTGGCCAGGCTTCACAGCTCTTTCATTGAATTTAAGCACTAAGTCTTCACATCTAAGACCTTGGTTGGAGGTTTTCTTGTCGAACCACCTCTTAACCACTTGTTGACAGTTAGATATAGCCATCAAGGCTTTTTCTCTTTTCTCTTGCACCTACAACAACTCAACCAATTGGACCTCCATGGCTCCATTTTGTTCAACTTCTAGAGACTTGAGCAACTACAGTGCAAGAATTTCCATAGATATAGGCAGTAGCACTTCATTCTTGTATACTAGCTCGTATAGAGAAGTCTTTAAGACTTGATTGGGGGTTTTTCGGTCTGCCCAGAGTGTTGCTTTGAGGTTCTGATGACACTCTCTTTGATGCTCCAATTCGATTCTTTTAATGAGTTAGACTAAATTTTTATTAGTCGACTTGGTCATACCATTTCCCTGTGGGTAATAGTTTGAAGATGTCTTTAGGAATATGCCATGCTTAAGTGCAAATTGACATACCTTTGAACCCAGGAAGGCCTTCGTGTTGTCAGAGATGATGGTCTTTGGCAGGCTGAACCTCGTTACCAGTTCTTCGAGAAAGTTGGAAATCTCCACCTCTGTCGCATTCTTCAGGGGCATGACCTTGGTCCATCTGGTAAAATAATTTATAGCCGTGAGGATCCATTTATGTCCAATGTTGGAAGTGAGATTAATCATCCCAATGAAATCCAGTCCCCATTGCACGAAGGGTTCTTCAACCACTATCGAATTCAGAGGCATCACTGAGTTCTTCCTCCTTCCTGTGAAGAATTGGGATTCTTTGTAGGATTTAACTAGAGAGTATGAGTCATTGAAAAATGTAGGCTAGAAATACCCAACACACATAATTTTGATGGCGATGGTTTTTGCAGAGAAATGCTTTCCTATGGGACTATTGTGAAATATGTCTAGAATTTTTGTTGCCTGCTTTGAGGTGACACACAACAGAAGAACACCATTGAAGTTCCTTTTGAAAATGACCCATTCAATGAGTGTATATATGTTGCTTTGCAATCTATAGAATCCTTTCTTCTAAGATGGGAGGCTTGTCGAATATTTTCCTATTTGCATGAATCTCATTCTGCCTGCCAACTAGTAGCCTTTGGACTCAAATTCATTCGTTAGAACCAGCTCGGGTTGTTCCTCTTCAGCTGCTACTTCTTCATCATGTGCCGGATATTCACACAATCTTCTTCCCTGCATGGTCTTTGTGGGTCTGACCTCAATGTCATATTCAAGGATTTTAGTAATCCAGTTGTCCCTTTGTTTTGTGATTTCTCTTTCCATAATGTACTCGCGCACATTGGAATGCATGACATACACCACCACCTTGTTGCAAGATATGAGATGTTAGAAATTCTTAAGCCCCTTAACAATGGAAAATGCTTTCCTATTGACAAAGTTATAGTTAATATTATAGTCCTTTAAGTTCCAAGAGTGGAATGCTATCAGATGTTCTCCCTTTCCATCATCATCCTTTTGTGTCAAAATAGTAGCGATGCTAGATTTTCTATTGAACACATACATTATGAAGTCCTTTGATAGGTCTAGATTTAATAGAATAGGAGTTGAAGAAATAGCCTACTTAACCTTTTCAAAGGATTCTCTCACCCCTTTTATCCATTTGAACAACTGATCCTTTTTGAGCATCAGGGTGATAGGTCTAATCAAACCTGCAAAATCATAAATGAATTTTCTTAAAAAATATACCTTTCCCAAGAATGATTGAACTCCATTTTTGTTGACTGGTAGGGGAAGCTCCCTGATTTCCTTCACCCACTCTGGATCGATTGCAATTCCATCTTTAGACACCATGTGTCCCAATATTTTTCCCTATGACACTTTGAAAACACATTTTTTTGGGTTCAAGGATATCCTGAACTCTTGGCATTTTTTAAAGACCATTTCTAGATGATCAAAATGATCATCTTTTGACCTAGAGAATACCATTAGATCATCCAAGTAAATTAAAATGATCACACTGATCAATTCTCTGAAGGCAATATCCATTGCTCGTTGGAAGGAAATTCCCACATTTGAGAGGCCAAAGGGAATTTTTGCATAGGAAAACATTCCCCACTTGGTAGTGAACGTTGTTTTGTGTCAGTCCTCCTCTTTGACCTGAATCTCGTTGTAATCAGAGAAGCCCTCCAGTAGAGAAAGAATTTTTGAGCTGACCACTATTTCCAAGATAGACTCCGTGGAAGGCAAGGGGTAGTGGTCCTTCAGGGATGCTTTGTTCAGATCCTAGAAATCAACACATAGGCAAATGTCTTCATTCTTCTTTCAGATAGGAAGTAGGTTGGACACCCATGTGTTGTGCTTGATTGAGAAGATGATCCAGGAGTGAATTAGATTTTTCAACTCTTATGCCATTAATGCCTCAATCTTTGGATTCATTGGCCTCTACTTCTGGCAGATAGGTTTTGCTCCTTCCGTAAATTCTATAGTATGTTGGATGATTTCGAGATCATATCCCTTGAGGTCACCATATGACCAGGATACTACTCCTTCATATTTTTCACAAAAATGTATGATCCTTTCTTTATCATGATGTGGGACATCTTTTTCGACCTTGAGCTTCCTTCCATCTCCTACTTGAAGATTTGCATAATTGCTTTTGTCTGCTACAAACTTCCTCTTGTCATTTCTTGCATCGTCACAATCGAATAGATTTTCAAGAGTGACCAGTCCCTTTGGAAGCTTTTTAGACCTTAGCTAAATAATTTTCCCTTCATAAGCTTCTTCTATTCTCGGTTGGAGTTGATCAAAAAATTCTCCTGAATGCTAAATGAATGAGGCGATGTGTTCATCACTTTCAAACACTTTCCAACTCTAGTCATTATCTGGGATTCCGGGTTTGACAATCACTCACACAGAGTGTACATTATAAATAGGGTCAAATTGAGATCCTATCACTGCCATGCAATCTGCAGCTACATTTTTCTCTCTAGAGACCATTTGGATATTGAAGGCTTCAAAGCTTTCAATCAGGTCCCAGACTCTATGTCTATAAGATCTCATGCAGACATTCTTTGCTATGGAGACTCCTCAGACTTGATTGACTATCAGCTCAGAGTCTCTAAACACCATTATTTATTTAACATCCATCTGCTTTGCAAGACTTAGACCTTGAACTAGGCCTTCATATTCAACTTGATTGTTCGAACAGGCGAACTAAAAGTGAAAAGACTTGAGTGTATTTTCATTGGATGGGGATGTCAAACATATCCTGGCTCCTACACCAACTTTACATCTTTCTCCATCAAAATGCAATGTCCCCAACTTTGAGGCTTGACCACCCTTGTGTTCCTTCATGACATTTGGAATCATTTGATATTCATCATAGATGACATAGGTTCCTAATCCGATGGCATGATAATTGCCAAAAGGATCATTGTCTATAAATTCACTCAAGAGGACCTCTTCTTCATCTATTCGGTCTCTGGTCACCTTCTCATCCTCTAGTAACTTAGTACAATGCAATTAATCTTTGGTGATAGAGGATGAGTAGCCTCAAAATTGATCATGGCTTCATCTGCTACATGTTCTGAATGCAAAGGTTCATACACTATCTTCATTTTAGCTCCATATTTGGTTCTAAGAATTAAGTGTGACCAATCTAAGGAAAGATATCCGCCTATCTTGGAATTAAAATCTCGAGATAAGTAGAGACTGAACATAGGAGGAACATTAATGATCACAGTATCTTGTGGAACAGTAATACTAGGGTAGGAGAATAGAGTTAGGGGGAGGTTTTTAATGACAACTATGGTTTCAACTTTGTTCCCATCAAGCTGCATAACTCCTCTATTTAAAGGTTCATATATAAGTCCTAAGGATTCAACTATTTGCTTGGGCATAACTATGGTGCTAGCACCAGAGTTAATCATAGAATTGTGCAACACCTTCCTACCCATAATGAGAGTCAAGAAGAAGGGTTTCAGTTTAGGTTTACCTTTACTTTTAGCAAAGGCTTCTTCTCCATTGTTTGTGAGGACTTTGGCCTAAGGTGATGAATCGATTTCCCTTCCTTTGGAGGGTTGCTCTGCCGGCTTCATGCTTGCATCTTCCAGTAGGGCCTTCTGCAACAACAAATTCTACTCTGGAATAGCTAAGATATCCCAAAGAGATACATTAGCAGAGAGTTTCTTCAATTTTTCCATCACATTGAATGGTGGTGGATTCAAAGACTTCTATTCCTTAGACCTTGTTATAACAATTTGCTTGCGCAACAAAGATTGTTGTGCAATTACAGAGGTACTAGGAGCTTGGTCAAGAATAATTTTGGGTTGTGGGATGACTTGTTCACCCGTGAATCTACTCTTTGAGTGAGTTCTATAATCCGATTGCACTTGTGGGGCCTTTGAGATGGACGTCTCATTTGTAAACGCCGTCTCTTCTTCTTCCATCCATGAGAAGAGTGTGTGGTCAAGAGTTATATCCATTTATTGCTCTAGGGACATCCCTTGCATTTGTGTGGTGATTATTGTGTTTTCCATTTGTGGAGAGGCATATACATAACCTCCTGAATCTGACGCCACACCTTGACTGCATTGTTCTGCCACTCTTTGTTGTAAATTTCCATGCAGGAAATTTTGGGGTATGTGTGCTTCGTTGTAGGGGAAGTACCAAGGATTGATATCATTAGTGAGATTATTTTTCCCCTCTACCATATCTTTATTCAAACTTGGGTGAACATTTTGCAACAGAGTAGGCACCAACTCTATTTGACTATTTGTTTGAGCCTGTGGATTCATGTGTGCACCTCCTTAGAACTGGTTCCATTGGTGGGAAGATCTTCCACCTTGATAATTTTGGTAAGCTAGCTTTAGAGGCATGGATTGTGGTGCAAGAGCACCTAGTACACACAGTTTCAACAATTTATCCTTGAAGGAAGGCATTAGGAATTTAGGGGTATTTGAGTAAATTAATGTTAAATAAGGTCTTTGAGACTATTATTGATGTAATTAGGGGTCTTTGATGTTATTTAGTTCAAAAAATGCAAAAGGTTGCATAAAAATGTACTTATTGTCAACAAATTGTTAAAAGTGCAAAATTAGGCAATTAGAGGTCTAATTGGTAAAAAGTTGGTTTCCAATGTCCAACTAACTAAAATTCCAGTTGGAGGATGTTTGTAAGGGTGGTTAGATGTTAAATAAGCCTCTCATGGTCGAGGCATGGTTGTTGAATCATTTTTTTTGAAGTTATAATGAAAAAAAGGCTGCTTTCTGGAAATTTCTGTGTAAAATTGCTGCTAAAACGTGTGGTACGACCTTTGTACAACCTGTACGGGCTCAACCCTATTATGGTTGGAAAGAGGAGAGTGTTAGATTTCATTTGAAAGTGGTTTGGTGAATTTTCATTGAGTTTAGAGGGTTTTATTGATGTTTTACTAAAAATGCCCTGTTTTGGTGTAAATTGGTGGTTTGAGAGTAATAAAATGAGTTTTTAGGGCATTCCACCTACTGTAGCAATTTTAACTCGGTGGAATGACCCCATTTGTTGTAAAATAGGTTTCAAAATTATTTTTAGGTTAGAGGAAGTGTGTTTGTGGGTTTTGGGTGTTGCCCTAGGTTGAATTTGGGTGATTTTCCTTGTGAAAGTGAGGAACTAAATGATGGTTTATGAGTTTTTTGGAAGAAATAACCTATGTGATGAAGTTTAAAGCTTGTGCAAGAATAATAATGAGTGTTTGAACAGGTGGCAGGGTCTGGAAAGGTCTGGAGGTATGATTTACAATAAACCCTCCTTTTGAAGGCCTATAATCATGGGTTTTAGGCTGTGCTATGTTCGAAGAGTGATTTCTAGAAACTAGTGGTGGATTTAGTAGTTTTTGGGAATTTAATTTCTTCCCCAAGGTTTCATAAGGTTTGGTGGAGTTTAAAGTGTACCTTCTTTGTAAAAGTGGGCTAATCCACTAGCCTTTTCCATGGCAGGAGTATTGGATCTTTGAATTTTTCCAAAAGAGTTGATATTGGTTTTCCTGTATGTTGTATAACTTGCAAAAGGGTATCTTAATCATCCTTGATTTTGTTAAGTGTTTTGGAAAATATTGGTGAAAATGCCTAAACTAGGTTTGCACTGAAACTGGGGTTTAGGAGTGAAATTGGGAAATTATGCTTCTGATGATTGTTGAACTTGGAAGACTGGTTGAATTACTTTATATGATCATTTTAATCTTTCTAGATGCCTCTTGAAGGCAGGTTGCCAATTTGAGTAAGGTTGAGTCTCTTGACTCTGCATCAGAGTGGTATCAGAGCGAGGAAGTAGATCTCTTAAAGATTGAAGGAGAAAGGACATCATGGCTACCAGAGGTTTGAATGAGAAAGAAGAACAAATGAGGAATGCTCTTTTCTAGACCAGATGCAAATGCAGAGGTAAGATATGTAAAGTAATGATTGATTCAGGTTCATTGGGTAATGTTGTTTCAGAAGAAATGGTTGAAAATTTGCATTTGACAAGGCTAAAACATGAATCACCTTACAAGGCATATTGGGTAAATGATAGTCAGCATGTTGTGGTTAGAGAGCAAGCATTTGTAGATTTTGAAATTGGTCCTTATAAAGATGTTCTATTATGTGATATTATGCCTATAAGGGATTGTCATATGATACTAGGAAGGGTTTGGCAATATGATAGATTTGCTATGCATGATGGGAGGCTTAATGTGTATGAAATTGAAAAGGATGGGAAAAGGTACATTTTGAGTTTTTTGCAGGAAGAAGGGACACAAAGAAGGATAGGGATGTGTGGAAAAGAGAGATGCTAGGGAAAAAGGAACAAGGGAACCTGGAAGAGACAATAGGGCATAGCATGGTTGCAATGGAGAAAGGAAAACACCATGAAGAAGCATTGGGAAGGGCAGTGCAGATTGAAGACATAAGAGAGACAAGGGAAGTGAAGGTCAAATATGAAAAGACCTTGAGGGCACAAGATAAGGATAGAGAGTATGAAGAGGACAAAGACAAAGTTGTAGCCACCACATGTAAAAAGATTACTGAGACAATAAGAGCAGAGGAAGATTCAAAGTTAAAGTGTGTGAAAGGTGATGGGAAAGAAAGGGTCAAGGGTGAAATGACCTTAAAAGAGAAAGGTAAGCTTGAAGGTTGTGTTGAAGATAAAGGACATAAAGAAGTTTTTTCATTGAAGGTTAATGGTGTTCTAGGGCAGACACCTATGAAAAGTACAGTGGTACAAGAAGCTGAGATAGAGTATTGTGAGAAGAAGGCAC
Organism: Sequoia sempervirens; assembly: GCA_007258455.2. NCBI lineage: Eukaryota > Viridiplantae > Streptophyta > Pinopsida > Cupressales > Cupressaceae > Sequoia > Sequoia sempervirens. The sequence continues at coordinate 85,091 of VDFB02365568.1, forward strand.
TTGGGGCAAAGATCTCTCAAAGAGAAGAGAATAAGAATGTAGGAGAGTTATCAATGGAGAGCCAAGGAAGGCCTAGTGAGGTCTATAAAGGTGAGAAGCAATGTCTACTGAATGGACAGGGTAATGGGAAGCCACAAAAACCTGATAACAAAGGAGATGAGTTGCAGTAGGGCAGAACATCTGATGATAGGGAAGTTTTGAAGGCTGAGAATGTTAAAGGAGAAAGAAGAGATGCAGACAAGACAGGTGGGAAGGTTGGAGAAAGCCATGAAAGGCTTGAATATTATAACAAGATCATGATTGGGGCAGTGGAGTGTCCCTTAGTAGCAGATGTAAGTGATAAGAAGACAAAGATTGTGAATACAGTGGACTGTGTGACAGATGATACAAAGGTCAATAAGATAATGGTACTGATTCAAAGCCTAAATGTCAAGGAACTTAAAGGTGCAGAGAAGATGAAGGAAGAGGAAGATGTATTTGAGGATTCTCATGAAGACTTATTGGAAGAAGAAGAAGATAAGGTAAAAGAAGGGGTAGTGAGTGAGTTTGTAGGAGAGTGTGAAGTTAATGAGAAAGGTATAGTCACTTTGAATGATGAAGAAGATCAAGTAAAATGGATAAGTGCATTTCCAAGAAAGGAATAGTTGATGGTGAATGGCCTAGTGAAGGCTAGAGGAAAAGAATTTGGGAAGTCTCCAATTGGGATGGAGCAGAAAATAGAGAATATGGATTGGATAGGGGTTGTGTATGCTACTGTACAGGTTATTTTGAGCATGGGAAAGCTGGGAAGAGTTGTGAGGAGGAAAATGGAGAGGCAGAGAATGAAGAGGATTGTTTGCTATTTCTTTGTTTTGATGATTTTGATGATGGAGGTTAAGCCAAGAGTCAAGATGAAAGGTGAAGCACATAGTGTGGTGTTGTGTGAACATGTTGAGAATGTTGGGAGCAATTGGTTAAGGTATGTAAGTGCAGGTCTGAGATTGATAGTGCAAAACCAAGGAATCAATGCAAGCAAGGGAATGCTACACATGGACAAGACAAAGCCAAAGGTCAACATGAAGCATCTACAAGGAGTATTAGAGGATGGAGATCCAACTTTGTTTCAGGTGAAGGTTTCCAAGAGACTTGGAAGAATTTTCAAGCCAGGGTGTATGGTGCAAGAGCACCCAATACACATAGTTTCAACAATTTATCCTTGAAGGAAGGCATTAGGAATTTAGGGGTATTTGAGTAAATTAATTTTAAATAAGGTCTTTGAGACTATTATTGATGTAATTAGGGGTCTTTGATGTTATTTAGTTCAAAAATGCAAAAGGTTGCATAAAAATGTACTTATTGTCAACAAATTGTTAAAAGTGCAAAACTAGGCAATTAGAGGTCTAATTCATAAAAAGTTGGTTTCCAATGTCCAACTAACTAAAATTCCAATTGGAGGATGTTTTTAAGGGTGGTTAGATGTTAAATAAGCCTCTCATGGTTGAGGCATGGTTGTTGAATCATTTTTTTTGAAGTTATAATGAAAAAAAGGCTGCTTTCTGGAAATTTTTGTGTGTAAAATTGCTGCTAAAACATGTGGTACGACCTTTGTACGACCTGTACGGGATCAACCCTATTATGGTTGGAAATAGGAGAGTGTCAGATTTCATTTGAAAGTGGTTTGGTGAATTTTCATTGAGTTTAGAGGGTTTTATTGATGTTTTACTGAAACTGCCCTGTTTTGGTGTAAATTGGTGGTTTGAGAGTAATAAAATGAGTTTTTAGGGCATTCCACCTACTGTAGCAATTTTAACTCGGTGGAATGACCCCATTTGTTGTAAAATAGGTTCCCAAATTATTTTCAGGTAAGAGGAAGTGTGTTTGTGGGTTTTGGGTGTTGCCCTAGGTTGAATTTGGGTGATTTTCCTTGTGAAAGTGAGGAACTAAATGATGGTTTATGAGTTTTTTGGAAGAAATAACCTATGTGATGAAGTTTAAAGCTTGTGTAGGAATAATAATGAGTGTTTGAACAGGTGGCAGGGTCTGGAAAGGTCTGGAGGTATGATTTACAATAAACCCTCCTTTTGAAGGCCTAGAATCAAGGGTTTTAGGCTGTGCTATGTTGGAAGAGTGATTTATGGAAAATAGTGGTGGATTTAGTAGTTTTTGGGAATTTTAATTGCTTCCCCAAGGTTTCATAAGGTTTGGTGGAGTTTAAAGTGTACCTTCTTTGTAAAAGTGGGCTAATCCACTAGCCTTTTCCATGGCAGGGGTATTGGATCTTTGAATTTGTCCAAAAGAATTGATATTGGTTTTCCTGTATGTTGTATAACTTGCAAAAGGGTATCTTAATCATCCTTTATTTTGTTAAGTGTTTTGGAAAATATTGGTGAAAATGCCTAAAATAGGTTTGCACTGAAACTGGGGTTTAGGAGTGAAATTGGGAAATTGTGCTTCTGATGATTGTTGAACTTGGAAGACTGGTTGAATTACTTTATATGATCATTTTAATCTTTCTAGATGCCTCTTGAAGGCAGGTTTCCAATTTGAGTAAGGTTGAGTCTCTTGACTCTGCATCAGATTGGTTCTACTTTATGGTAGTTATTTCGTTTGAGATGTTTCACAACAACTCCTTGACATCACTCATCTCATCTTTTGAAGAATTAGACATAGAAGTAGCATTCTATGGTGTGCTCAGATATGCATACATAGATTGGGGAGGAGTAGACTCACTGGTAGAAGCTATCTCTTGAGTGGGAATCGAAAAATCTGTAAATATAGGCATAGTGGGCCGAGATGGTAACTTTCTGGCATCGATCAAATTATTCTCCATGTTAACAATGTTATATTCATCCACCAAGGTGTTCCCATTGAGGGACTGGATCATCACCGAAATTTTGGCGTTGAGAGATTTCAGATAGAACATGAATGCCAAATTTGCAGGTAGACAGATTGCTGATTAAATCCTTTGCCAAATCATGTGAAACTAACAATTAAAGTAGTTCATGGCCTCCTGGGGAGCCCACTTTATGGTTGCCAGCTACTAAAATAGCAAAGACCGATCTCCATTATTTGAAAACCACTCGTTGAAAGGATCTCCAAGTTGATCCCAAGTACCAATAGTATGGGCTTCCAAAGTGCGGTACCAATCAAATGCCTTTCCTTTGAAAGAGGCTACAAGTAATCTCAATGCTACATTTTGATTGGTTTTACCATGTGCCAGACACACATTCGCTACATCTTGCAGATGTTTGGATTGTGTTTTTGAGCCTTCCTCGGTGAATTTTGGTACAACTTTTAAAGCAGAAGTTGCGATAGGATCCCAAATGACGAGTGCTACTTGTGCTATGAGAGGGCTTCCAACATCCCAATCGACAACATGGTTGGTGGAGGGGTTGGGACATTTACTAGACAGGTTCTGGTTCATACTATTACTAGTGGTGACACTAGCAGGCCAGGGTTGTTTGCTATTTGGGATCTAGTAACAGGTCTATGGCTCATATATCCACTTTCAAATAAAATACATTAAAAATAGTCCCACCGGGCATGCCATAAAAAGAAGTGTTGATGCCTAAAATTGCTACGAAAACATCCTTATGGGAAACTTACTTAATGGGGGACCAATTACGCTAAATTGAGTAACCTCCGGGTTTTTAAGTCAGATCCTTTTATATTTGGGGGGTTTGGAATGGGAAAAGGAAGCAAATATATTAAAATAAAGTTTAATCTAAGGCGATGCGCCAAGAGTTAAGTATGATGGGCATGGGAAATCCTCCTTTTTGATGAGATTTAAGGGCTTGTTCAGTAATCTGTATGTCTGAAAATAACAAAAATCATAGATGAAAAACCTAAGAAGTCTATCAAATAACATAATATAACTTCCATACACATTTACTGAATAAGAAGAGTTCAAGACATGATCTAAATCAACAAATTTATATTGAAATTATAGAAGTTTTGTAGATAAACTACTAAGTACAAGAAACAACACAATATAATTTATTGTTCATTAACTAAGAAATTGAGAGGTCGAACAATATGGCATAGTCTATGAGTCTTAATACAATAATAAAAAATAATACAAAAGGCCTACAATATTTTTTCACTTCTTTATGTGATTTTTGAACCCTTTTTCTAAGAGTTGAAGTAGTATCAATAGATGATCACTCCACTGCCAGAGAGCTGGTAATTGAAAAGATTCCCAAACATGAGCAATGATGTTTGTCAAAATGATTCCCCAAAGCCGTTGCAACAAAAATATTTTGATACATAGCACACAGTCGCCTTTGAACAAGATACACTCCTTAGAAAATGATGAATGTGGTCCCAATGAAGAAGTAGCAGAACTCTCCAGGTGACATATATCACTCACCCATAGAGTTGGTTAGGACATGTGGTGAAGAGGCGGGGCTCAAAATTCATTCTTCCCTTGCGATCAAATTCCCCATAGAGAAGAAATATGGAGAAGTTTGCATTTTAAGTGTTGACTATTAGGTCCACCAAAAGGTTGCCCACAGAATGATGCAATGTGGCATGCGGGCGAAGCTCGATAGAGAAGCAAGGGAGAGAGGGTTCTCAAAGACCTGTACTATTGACATGTGGTGCAAGGGTGAAACTTCAAAGTAGAGCAAGGGAAGAAAATATTCCAAGGAGTGCTCAGTTGACACATGGAGAAAGCGGGTGAAGGTGCTTCAAAAAGGGCCCAAAGATATTCAAGCATATGAGGCACGGGTCGAGGATGGTGCAAAATTATCAATAATCACTCAGTGGGAGCTTTAAGGATTTTAATCCACATAAAGTAATAGAAAAACTGATTACAAAGAGTCTCACTACCAAAGGGCTCACTGCCCAAGGAGGCTCACTGCCTATAGATAGGACTCATTGTCCAATAGGGAGGCTCACTGGCTATAGATACAAAAAGATAACAAAAAACCCACCACAACTTGCACACATCTGTAGCCTTGATCAAAGAATTGCAGAAACCATCAGCTCACTGCTTTTGGGAGTGAAGCAAATTAAAGTACTTCTACCTTAATTCACTTTCGTACACTCTTGCTTCTCAAATTTATGGCATGTTTCATACCTCAAATCCATAACATCTTGACTTGTATTTATACCATCTTCAACCTTAGAAACTTTCTCCAAGGTAGGTTACACACACTTCATATTACAAATTCAAATTAGGTCGTCAACTCAACATTCTCGTGGTGGAAGAGAATGAGAGCAAACCAAACCAATACTTAACCAAGACCCAAAACAACATCTCAGATCAATCACATGCTTACTTAATTGATACTTATCCTTACCATGACGTGTAGACACCAGGTCGGCCAAAGCTAATGAAACACAAATGAACTTTGAAGTACACATTTCTTGAACAAGAGAATAACATGCAGACCACAACATGCATCATCATATACTAGAACACATCTTGGATGCCATCATATTCATTTGTAGCAACTTCAACAACCTTCATACTCATAACACATTCCATCAGTTCATTTGGATTATATAGACACACAGTATTTATGAACCTAGTCTTCCGGAGCACCAAACCACGAACACCTTTGACATAACATAGATAACACCATTACAAGCCTTCTACCAGATCTGCAAGACCTGAAACAAACTAGCGGAGGACTGCGGAGCAGATACATTTCTCCCAGTCCATAGACAAATAGCTCTGCCAGACCAGTTCACAAATTGGTCAACACAACTTTCACTCTTCATCAAACTAGAAGTTCTAATCTAGGATATATCACCTAAGGATTCCCATAAACAACACTTCAAATCCACACAAGCATAGAATGAACACAGAAGAAATGCATAGCACAACTTAGAGCACATTCTGAACACACACACAATTTTTTCTTCACTATTTCTTAAAAGCACTTGGTAACTAATCATATTAGCACACCTGCAACATCATAAAGATAGCTCCATGTACTCACATGAGCATCTCTACAGTATCTCAACTATATATGCACAACTTACAATCACTTGTTTCCTTTCTCTGCAACAACCTATACTGTTCCAATGAAAACATTAATGAAAACACCACCATACTCATTCATACTTGTAACAATCTCCCCCTTTGTCATTGATGGTGACACATGATGTGAAAAACCACCAAAGACACAATACACACTCTCCTTTATTTTCTAGATTAGATAACCTACACAACATTCTTGTTCTCTCTTTTCCTTACAAAATTCTCTTTCTCTCTATCTCTACCCCTTTCAAATTTTTCCTTTTCACATGACTCTCTCTCCCCCTTTAACATCAATGGAAAAGAAAAAAAAGTTGGATCACTCCCCCTTAGGAGTGCACCCACATCTCATATTGCAACAATGATACTTCCTACTCCCCCTGAGGAGCAAACCCTAGTCATCAGTCTAGACAAATGAAGAATTTGTAGATCCACTGGACTAATGCACCTCCATGTGCACCTAGTTTGAAGGAGGGGAAGTAATCCCCAACTTCTCCCAGAGATACTCAAAAGTATCCTTCGGAAGAGCCTTAGTAAATATATCAGCAGTGTAATCCTTTGTAGGAACATATTCCAACCTGAATTCATTCTCCAATACCTTTTCTCTCAAGAAATGATATTTGATAGATATGTGATTTATCCTTGAATTCATTACCAGATTCTTTGAAATATTTATTACACTTGTATTATCATAGGAGATAGGGATAGGCTTATCAAATATCACTCCTATATCCTTCAATGTTTGCTTCATCCATAATACTTGTGTGCAACAAGATGCTACTGCAATGCACTCAACCTCTGCAGTGGATGAAGAAATTGAATCATATTTCTTGCTTAGCCATGAAACCAATCTTCCTCCAAGAAAGAATACACCACCACTTGTTTCTTCTAGTCATCTACACAACCAAACCAATCTACATTAGTGTAAGTACTCAAAGTGAAATCAATATCCTTAGGATACCACAAGCCATAATCCAAAGTGCCTTTTAGATATTTGAATATCCTCTTCATAACTGTAACATGTGTTTCTTTAGGTTCTGCTTGAAATTTTCAAACCAAACATACTGCATGCATGATATCCGGTCTAGTAGCAATAAGATATAATAGTCCACCAATTATAGATCTGTACATGCTCTGATCAACTTTAGGAGAATCATCATCCTTACTTAGTTTGCATCCAGTCACCATAGAGGTACATACCGTTTTGGAGTCATCCATCCCAAACTTCTTCAACAATTATTTAACATACTTTGATTCACTTGAAGTCCAAGAAAGAAGTTCAACTCACCAATCATAGACATTTTAAACTCTTTTTGCATCTCCTCTGCAAATCTCTTGCACATACCCTCATTTCCTCTAAAGATAATATCATCAACATACATAACCACTATCAACATTCTATTTCCTTCAACCTTGAAATAGAGATTACTGTCTGCGAAGCCTTTGTTAAACCCTTGCTGTGTCAAATACCTGTCCAACTTTGCATACCATGCTCTGGGAGCCTGTTTAAGTCCATATAGTGCCTTTTTCAACTTACAAAACATGTCCAGTTTATCGGATAATTGAAATCCCTCTAGTTGTTCCATGTAAACTTCTTCTTCCAATTGTCCATTCAGGAATGTAGACTTAACATCCATTTGGTATACCTTGAAATCTTTGTGAGTAGAAAATGCCAAAAAACATTCGAATAGACTCCATTCTTGCCACTAGGGAAAATATCTCCTCAAAGTCTATTCCTTCAACTTGTGAATAACCTTTGCATACAAGTCTTGCTTTGTTTCTTACTACTTCATCATTCTCATCCAACTTATTCTTGAACACCCACTTTGAACTAATTATGTTCTTATTTACAGGTCTAGGAACCAATTCCCATGTCTAATTTTTCTCTATCTGTTGCAACTCCTCTTTCATTACTCGAACCCAATTCTCATATTTGCATGCTTCACACACTGATTTAGGTTCTATCTTGGAAAGTAAACATAGATTTACCTCAGCTACCACCACTTTGCTTCTTGTCTTTACACCTTCACTTTTATCTCCAATTATCTATTCTTTAGGATGAATTTTTTGTACATATTTTGGGGTCTTAGGAGTAGGTTCCTGAGCTTCTTCTTATTCTTCAATCTATTCTTCTTCTTCCTTATTCTCTTCTTGTAGTTGTCCACAGATAGGTTCATCTCATTTAACTTCACTTATTTCAACTGGTTTGTGCATATATTCATCAAATTTTACATTTGCACTTTCAACTATCTTTCTCAATCTTTAATTGAAGCATCTATAAGCTTTTCTATTAGTTTAATATCCAAGGAAAATTCCATCATCACATCTTGCATCAAAATTTCCAAGGTTCTCATCATCTCTTTTAATATAACATCTGCTTCCAAACACCTTAAAGTACTTAACATTAGGAATTTTACCAGCCCATAGTTCATAAGGAGTCTTTGTGTTGTTACCTCTAATTTGAACTTTGTTAAGAATATAAATAATAGTGTGGATTGCTTCTCTCCAGTATACATTAGGTACATCTTCCTCTTTCATCATAGTCCTTGCAGTCTCTTGAATAGTCTGGTTCTTCCTCTCTACAACTCCATTCTACTGAGGAGTTCTAGGAGCAAAAAAATGTCTTTTTATACCATGCTCTTCAAAAAATGTATTAAACTCACTAGAAGTGAATTCTCCACCTTTGTTAGACCTTAAACATTTGATTCTCAAGTTCACTTCATTCTCTACCCTGGCCTTGAATGCTTTGAATATATCTAGAGCTTGAGCTTCCCCCCTAAGAAAAGTAACCCATGTCATTCTAGAATAATCATCAATAAAAAGCATAAAATACCTATCACCATTAAGGCTTCCTATTCTTGTGGGACCATAGAGGTTTGTATGAATCAATTCCAGCATTTTGGTAGTTGATTGTTCTTTTCCTTTAAAGTTGCATCTTGTTTGTTTTCCCAATTGACAACTTCTGCAAACAGTATTGGTGGGATTTGTGATTTTAGGAAGATCCCAAACAACTTCTCTTGAACTAATATTGATCAGATTGTCAAAGTTTACATGTCCCATCCTTCAGTACCATAGCCAACTTTCATTAACTTGAGATACAAGACACTGACCATCAACACCCTTAAGCTGATAAATGTTCCCATATGTTTTTCTTCCTGCAGCTACCACAATTCTGAACCCTTTTCTGATCTCACATATGTTATCCTGAAACAAAAGCTTGAATCCTTTGCTACACATTTTTCCAACACTCAAGAGATTATGCCTTAACCCCTTAACATAACAGACATCATTAGTATTGTGTTTTCCATCAAAACTAATTGTTACTTTTTCGACAATCTTTGCACCAAAATCATCTCCAAACATGATCGATCCACCATCATACCTTTCAAGTTTAGGAAACTTACTTTTGTCTCTGGTCATATGATTTGAACAACCATTATCAATTACCCAATAATCTTCATCTTGTCTAGGATGAAAGGAAATAACCAGAGTACCTTCCATCTCATCCTTCTTATTTTTTAGACTACTTTCCCTTGGACATCTTTAAGAGTTAGTAGACACTAATTTATTCTCTAAGGCTAAAGATAGGCATTCATCATTATCACCCTCAAAATTAGATTCATCATCACAAATTCTAGCATCTTCTCTAACATAGTCATTCTCTTGAACTTCTTATCCTTTTTTCCTTTATTGTCTCTGCTCTTATTTTTTATAGCTCTATTTGGACATCTTGAAGCATAGTGACCAATATTTCCACAACTGAAACATTTAAAAGGTAACATACCTTTGTACTTGGTAGTACCTTTCTTCAATTTCTTTGTAAATTTTTCTTCCAACTCCTCTGAACCTTCACTATCTGGATCATCTTTTGTCTTAGTGGCTTAGAAGGTTGTTTTTGTTTTCTCCTTTTCTTTTCCAAATTTCCTCATTTCAAATGCGGTCAAGGTGCCAAATATCTGTTCTTTAGTGAACTTCTTAGGATCATACACTTCCTCAATAGTTGAGACTTTATCACTGTAGCTCTTCAGTAGGGTCATCAAAATCTGCTCCATTACATCTTCATCTATTAGAGAACCACCTTGATTTTTGACTTCATTTACTGCAATATCAACCCTCTAAAAATAGCTTGCAATATCTTCACCTTCTTCTATTTTCAAGTTCTCCTATCCGCGCTTAGCTGTTAGCTTCTTTGACAATTTGACTATATCATTTCCTTCATAGATATCTTCCAACTTTTTCCAAACTTCATAAGCAGTACCCAAAGAAATAAATTTTGTCTGCTCAGTTTTAGATAAAGCACTATAGATTGCATACCTTGCCTTTTCATTTTCCTCATAGGAAGAAATCTCATATGTAGAAGAGGGACCACTTTCCGGTGCAACATATTTTGTCTCAACAACTTTCCAAGTCTTGTAATCAAGAGAGATTGAGTAACCTCTCATCTACACTTTCCAGTCACTATATTTAGATCCATCAAACATAGGAATTGCCAATTTTTGTGCCATTGGATCTACCTCAAGCGGTTAAGCTCTTCTCTGAGGAACCAAGACAATTGAGAGGGGGGTGAATCAGTTGTCACCAATCTCATCCACAAATCTCAAATAGCCATTAAATCCACATCCACTTTAATCTGTTATTAAGTATGAGCATGAAGTGCAAATAACAAAAATCAATATCAACACAAGAAACACTAGATTTATGTGGAAAATGCAATAAGGGAAAAACCTTGGTGAGGATTAACTCACAATATAAAGTAATAGCAAAACCAATTACAAAGAGGCTCACTACCAAAGGGCTCACTGCTCAAGAAGGAAGCTCACTGCCTACAGATAAGACTCATAGTCCAATAGGGAGGCTTACTGCCTACAGCTACAAAAAGATAACAAAAATCCACCACAACAACTTACACACATCCACAGCCTTGATCAAAGAATTGCAGACACCATCAACTCACCGCTTTCAAGAATCAAGCACATTAAAGTACCGTTTCCTTAATTTACTTTTGCAAACTCTTGCTTCTCAAATTTGTGGCATGTTTCATACCTCAAATCCATAACATCTCAACTTGTATTTATACCATCTTCAACCTTAGAAATTTTCTCCAAGGTTGGATACACACACTTAATATTACAAATTCAAATTAGGTTGGAAAATCAACATTCCCGCAGTGGAAGAGAATGAGAGCAGACCAAACCAACACTTAACCAAGACCCAAAACAACATCTCAAATCAATCACACACTTCCTTAACTGATACTTATCCTTTGCATGATGTGTAGACACCAGGTCGGCCCAACCTAATGAAAACACAAATGAGCTTTGAAGTACACATTTCCACAACAAGAGGATAACATGTAGACCACATAGCACACTTCATCATACACTGGAACACATATTGGATGAAATTAGATTCATCCACAACAACTGCAACAAACTTCATACTCAGAACACATTCCATCAGTCCATCCAAACTGTACAGACACATAGTAATTCTGAACCTAGTCTTCTAGAGCACCAAATCACGAACACCTTTGATATAACATAGATAACACCATTACAAGCCTCCTACCAGATCCGAAAGACCTGAAATAGACCAGTGGAGGATTGCAAAGTAGACACAATTCTCCCAGTCCACAGACAAATAACTCTGCCAGACTAGTTCACAAATTGGTTAACACAACTTTCACCCTTCATCAAACCAAAAGCTCTAATCTAGGATATATCACCCAAGGATTCCCATAAACAACAATTCAGATCCACACAAGCATAAAATCAACACAAAAGAAATGCAGAGCACAACTCAGAGCACATTTTGAACACACACAATTTTGTCTTCACTATTTCTCAAAGGCACTTGGTAACTCATCATATCAACACACCTGCAACATCATAAAGATAGCTCCATGTAATCATAATATCTCTACAATATCTCAACTATACATGCCCAACCTACAATCACTTGTTTCCTTTCTTTGCAACAACCTATACTATGTTGAAATCAATGAAAACATTAATGACAACACCACCATACTCATTCATACTTGCAACACTGGTCAACTTTATAATGCCAGGTGCGGGGGTTTAATACCTCGCTGATAGCGAGTAGAAGGGGCCTGTAGGACCTGAAATTTGTAGGTACCTACAAGTAACTTTAATCAATGCTACCCAGAAAAACAAAAATCCACCTCTGAATAAAAATAAAGCCTGCTTTCAATATATAGTTTTTTTATTTTTAAATTTTTTGATTTAAAAAAAAACCAAAAAATTAAAAATAATGCTGACCTTTTTAATTTTTTCCCTTTTTTGAATTTTTGTGTCGTAGGAGTCCATACAGGGGTCATACGGCCCTTGTACAAAAAAAAATCCTTAGAAGCTCCCAATGCTGAAATAGGGCAAGTTTATAGTCAAAATTCATTGAATCGGCCTCCCAAATCCAACAATGAGGTCCTTTTTGTGCCAAAATGCACAAAAATCATGGCTATCCTTCAGATCTTGAAAAAAAAAGCAACCACTTCAAACCCTCGCAAATCTAACCACAAGAGTCCAAATCAAGCAAAAAAAAAAGCCAAATCTAACTTTCTCAATAACTCTGAATCCAACGATGAGGTCCTTTTCCTGCCAAAATGCACCAAAAATTTTCCCACCTCCAAAATTTGTAAAAAAAGTAAAGGGATTCAAATGTGATTTGAGGTCCTTTTTCATTACCAAAATGCACCAAAATTTTTTCCCACCCTCCAAAATTTGTAAAAAAAAGTAAAAGGGGATTCAAATCATTTTGTAACCAACGGTGTTGAAGAAAAATATCATAAATCGAGAAGGGTTTGTTGAATCAATGCTCACGATACCATGTTATAATTGTGAAAAAACATGAGCCACAATATCAAACAACAAAAAAAGAAACCTTCCATGCTTGAGAGATCTGCAATAATGAACCTCAAGAATCTTCGAGGAAAACAAGAGTCCTCAAAGGTTGAGAGATCTATCAAAATGAATGAAATCTTGAGAGATAATACAATGGGGTTGGAGTGCTATATAGAGCCACCCTAAAATGGTAAGGGATTAAGTGTGACATTTGTCAACATCTCATGCAATGAGACAAAATGATCTAATAATAGCTCACTTTAATTAACATAGAAAAGTACTTAGTTAACTTAATAAAGCAATCCTAATTTTAGCTTAAGTGCATGAGAATAAATTAGACTAATAATCAATTAAAGATTAATTAATTATCAGCTAATGCATGATTACTCTAACATAATCCACGTCAGATGGCTATGTATCATTTAGAGAATTAGTTAGATATGTGACACTTCTCATTTGCCACTTGGCGAATCATTTTCCACCTTGAGTTGAGCACTCCTATAGTGACTCAAGCTAGTCATCCTATATGTACAATATTTCTCATTATAAATACCATCCAATTTTCTATCAATCTATTTGCATATTGATTTCATTTTTGCGCATCCTTTATTCTCATAGGGTTGATGTTTTCTCTTGTCTAGATTGATCATCCTTCACCTAAATTCCTTAAAAAAGTATGGAGGATATTGATAAGCCTATAAGCCAAAACCTTTGCTAAACTTTTGGATGAAATATTTAGCAAAGTGATGGGCCTCTAGTTCTTGATTTGATATTTATCACATTCCTTGGGTAAAAGCTTGTTGATTCCCCTATTAATATTACTTCCCAAGGAGCCTTTTCTAAAAGCTTTATAATATACAATGAAAAGGTCTTCATTGATCCAATCAATGTTTTTTGTAAAATTCAGCAAGAATTCCATCAACACTAAATGATTTATCATTCTTGAATGTTCTAATATCCTTTACAATCTCATCCTTGGAAATTTCCTTAGCAAGCACTTCATAGTCATCCTCAAGAATTTTCTTTGGAATGATATTTCTACAAAGCTCTTGGCATTTAACACAATCCAAATTATTGTCTTAAGAGGAGAAGATATTATTGTAGAAGGTTTTAAATTCCAACATGACCTAAGTAGAATCAGTCACATGCATAATATCAATCCATAATGATCCAATTTCCTTCCTATACTTTTTCTCCTTTATGTAGTTAAAGAATAATTGAGAACCTTTGTCACCATTATTCAACCAATTCATTTTGGATCTCACCTTTAACCTTGTATTTTTTTATTTTGTAATTTGCTCAATTTTTTTTTGACATTTACCAACTCCTCATTTAGGGATTCATTCTAGGTATCATATTGCAACTTAGATTTAATGGATAGAATATTCTCCTACAACACCGTCTTAGATCTCCTTCCATTTGAGGATCTCTTTTTCCCCACCAATTGGAAAAGAGTTCTCCAACTACTAACATTAGTGTTCCATTTGCAAATGTGAGAACATTTTTTAATAGGATTTTTTTTGTTTCTCTTAGGGTGAAAATACCTTCATTACAATCCTCAATATTGAGAAAATTAGTATTCAATTTAAAATTGAACCCTCTTATTATTTCACTGTACTTTCCTTTATTGTGCACAAAAGGATTCTAATTTCAATAGGATGGTGGTCCGAAAGAATGGAGGGGTGAACTTTAACAAACTTTCCATTATCAATCTAATCAACAAAAAAAAATCACTATTGACATAAAATCTATCCAATTTGTTGTAGAACCTTTTGGGCCCTTTTTGAGAATTGCACCAAGTAAAAAAATGCCTCTACTATTATTATTTTTCCCTTCTAAAGGATCAAATAATTTCAGATATTTTTTCATCTTAAACCAAAAAAATATTTTCTTTCCAACCTAAATCCATCCCACCGTTTTTGTTCCTTTTATCTTCTACCATGTTAAAACCCCTTTCCACAATCCAAGTAATATCTCTAAGAGTATTTAACCATTTCCAAATATCAATTCTCTTTGTATAATCATTGGGAGAACATAAGGATCAAACACCAAATTCCAAACCATCTATTTTTAGGATAATCTAGATCCCTCTATTGCATTGAGAATAACCATGACCTTTGATATGTTTACCCCATTTATTATTAATAAAAATGGTTGTACCACCCTTCACTTTTTTATTCTTTCTGAAAAATTGGATAGCATCCTTCCAAATAAAATTTAGATTGGTTTCGAACAAAAAACCAACAACTTTGACTTCTTGAATGAGGAGCATATCAAGAGTCTTAAAATTGTTTACAAATACTCTAACAATGTATTCATATCAGGGGACTCAAGAACTTTGACATTCTAACTAATGTAGATTAGGTTGATCAGAATTGATATTAGATTGTGCCACTTTAGAATTCTTGTATACTCTATGAAAACATTTGGAAATTTTTTCCTCTTTACCTTTTCCTTAGATTTGGGTTCACAATTCTCTCTACTAACCTGCTACCTCTTCTTCTTATCTTCTATTTTAAAGGGATTCTTGTCATTTATCAAAATTTGGTCATCATCACTTGAAAATAATAAGTTATCAACAAATTTATTATCAAAATTCTCCTCAATGAAATTCTTATTTGATAAGATTCTATCATCTTCACTTGGCTCTAAAGCACTTGAGATATTAGAGTTAAGACCAATAATATCTTCAACCTTTTTGTTGTAGGCCCCTTGGATTTTCTTTTTAATTTCCTCAAGAACAAGTTATTGAGTTTTATTTTTATGCCCCAAGTTCTTCTCCTTACTTTCAGAGTGAGAAACATTAGAATGTATATTATGAAGGTCTTTTTGCAAGTTGTTAGATTCAACATATGAGGGTTTTTCATAAGCATCTTTGACTATAGAGTGAAACTTATTAGAGGGCATGTGATTTTTTCCATTAGGGTTCTCCTAGGTTTTTGAAATATTAAGACCAAAGGTTCTTTTTAGTTTAGGGAAATATTTCTTATTATCTCCCTCTATTTTGTAAAGAAAACAAGCATTAAGACCACCCATGATTTTTTATTTATAAAAAATCAAATTTCCATTCAATTTTTTAGAAATTTGGTTAGGTAATAAAATTTCTAGAGAGAGCGAAGCAATATCTCTCACATCCAAATGAGGAAGGAAATCATGGGATTCATCCACTCTAAGAACCGTATCCAGTGGAGAAAGCAATTGGTGAATAAAGGTCCAAAGTTGAGGCAAAAGGTTCTTTGTTGTAACCCATCTAGGTACTAAGAAGTATAGATCTTCTTCATTTAGCATATTTAGGGACCAAGAGACCATTCTAAATATTGCTTTCCCCATATTCCAAAACTTTTTTATTTAAGTCACTTTCTTGCAAGGCATGATTCTTAAAAAGTTACGAACAAGACCTTTTGAATCACGCCACAAAATGAAACATGAAATTCTAATATTTTAACACTAGACACCATATATCTAATCATAAAAAAACCTTATCATGAGGATATTGTCCCTATTAATAGCAATAAAAAATATAGCAATGTTTTTTAACCTACTTTCCTCTTTAGCAACAAAAAAGTTATTACATCATTCAACTCAATGAGAAATTTCTTCAAGGTAAGAGGAAACTTACCTTCCTCTCCTTTGGTTTTTTCACCTCCTATGTAGATTACATCCTTGACCTCAATGAAAATAAAGCTAGCACCTTTTAGAACCCTCTCAAGCTTGTCACCTACCAAAACATCTTGAAAGGTTTTCTTGTGTAATTCCTCACTACTCAAGGCATTCACTTCACCCTCATTTGGCAACTTCAATTCCTAAGCCTCCATAATTTCATGATCCCGAAATATTAACTCTTGGTATAGTCCAAGCACTACAACTGGTAGGGGTAAAAGGGAAGGAAACTAATTCAAAAATTTGAAATTTAAAAAACATTGAACATAACATAAAATAAAATACAAAATAAGAAGCCACCCCACAAAGAGAGAAATGAGACTATGAAATTCGGAGTAGCAAAGAGCACCAAGAAAGAAATAAGGAATCAAGGGAGAGAAATAAAGGAGCTCAGATTTTTAGCTTCCATAGAGGGCCTTGGAGCTCTCTCCCATCTCCCTCAAAGACTGGGTTAAGATCAATACACATATTTTCCCAAAAGGAATTAGATAAATACTTTTATTTAGGTCAAATTATGTTGGTCATACACATGCATTTTTTAGCCCTACAAAAGTGATTTTTTACATCCTTATACAAAATTAACTTGTATCATCTGGGCATTAGAATAAATTACATCCTTGAAAACTAGACTCAAAATCCTATATTGCTAATAGTGGCATGGTATGATGGTTGATTTGTTGTGTTGTTTTTCTTGCCATCAAGGTTCAAACCAAATTGGGGTGTAACTGTTGAAAATTTTTATTAGGGATGAGGTCCCCCATTTCTGACCTCACCAGTTCATAGCTCTAGGTCAAAAGTGTTTACCCCTCTTTAAAAAAATAAGGAATCTTATATTTTATATTACTAGACCTTGTTAAGATTCTATGTGTAAGTGCTTCAATTTTTAACTCCAACTATGACAAAATTTGATTTCAATAAAAACACTTCAACTTTTTGGCCAACAACTAGACCCATTATCTTGCACTTACCCCAACATTCCTTTCACTAATGCAATATTTCCTTTTAATTTTTTCTTATTTTAATTATCTATGATGTAAAGTATATTTAAAACAACATAGATAATATATTTACATGATATAATACATACATATATGCATGTATGCATTCATACATACACACATGCATGCATATATCTCCAGAATTGACTCTTCATTTTATAATTAATTAACTAAATATTTAATTAATTATTATTCTTAATTCATCTTCTTCCTACTTTCTCGCAATTAATTAATTAATTTTATTTAATTAATTATCCTTCACCCTCCTAAATAATTATATTTTTCACTTTTCTTCTAAACATTAATTAATTTAATTAACTCAACCTTAGCTCCCTCACTAATTATTCTAAACCAAATTAATTAATTAATATTCATTCCCTAAGTATCATTAACATTTTCCTCAATTAAAAAAATATTTTAAATCCCCAACCCTATGGTCATATGATAAGTGTCCCTACCCCTCTTCAATGCTCACATATATGTGAGCATGCATGGATCACCATCAATTTCCACCTTATCTTTTTACTACTCTTCTCATTAGATTCTCACACATGTGTGAGATCCTCTTCCCCATGTATAGCCACCCTACACTTTCCTCTTCCATCCACATATCACTCTCATTGATTTCTCCCATCTTATATTTTTCATTTTCTATCCACTTGTCAAACTCATGTTCTTCCCAAGATTTGGTCACATATGTGTGAGCACACCTAGCCCTCTTCCCTATGCCACATGTCAGTGTCTCAATCCTACACCTTGTGATACTTGTCACAAGGCTAAGCCTTCATCTTCTCAACCCTCCATTTCATCTTTCAAAACTATATAAATTGGAACCTTTCCCATCAACTTTCATCAACCAATTTGAGCTAATTTTATGCTATCCAAAATCCTCTAAAAATATCCAATTTATCTAAATATTATGTTTCATTCTTGAGAGAAATCCACATGCATAAGAATTAGGCAATCAAGAGAGCAAGTCAAGTGCATTTGGGTGCATCCATTTTAGCCCTATCAAATGGATTGAAAGGTAAAATATAAGGTATAATAATTTTAATATTGTATTTTTTTATTTGTGTATTTTAACCATTTCATCATCCTCATTTTGGAATGTTTGATGGGACCCACATCCTTGAAATTAACATTTTTTCTTGAATTTTCGTGAGTTGAAGTTATAGGTCAAACAATGCTTACAACTATCATTCAACGCTTTTGTTATGATTTTGGCACTTACATAATACTATATTTATGTCTGAGCCTTCAATGCTAGAACCCTAGTTTTCATGCTAACAAAGTCCTTTGGTGCTTCTATCTTATAGATGTGCCTCTATTTTTATTTTGGTTGTTTATAATTTTTCTTAACTATTTTTCTTGCAAGTTTCTAACTATTGTGTTCCTATGTTTATTTTTTTATTCATGCATTTTTTGCTAACCATCTTACTTTGATGCTTCTATTACTCAAAATATGTGCTTACATGAAACCACACTTCAAATTAGTGAAATTAACACCTACATTTTCCTTCCTTTTATGTTACAGTTTTAGTATTTGTTGTTTTTTCTTTCCATTTTACTAGTTTTTAGTCATCCTAACCTTTCTATTTTTTGTTTCTCTTTTTTTCTATAGAAAATTTCTTACAATTTTGTTATCTCTATGTATGTTGGTGATTTTGACTATGGATCAGGATTTTCACACATAACAATGCTTTCAAAAAGTTAAGTCAATTATTTTGTCACAGGTATATTTTTTATTATTTTTGTGCTTCAATTTTATTTTTTGATGCTTTCAACTTTAGGTGCTTGTAATATTTGGTTTGGTGCTTTCTCTTTGTTGTAGTTTATAGGTTTATTTTTTTTTTTTTTGTTAACCATTTTTCTAATATGTTATCTAACCAAGTTGTACAATTATCTCATACTTGCCAAAGTCAAAGGAAAAAAACTACTAACATATTTGATGCAAGTTCAACTGTAAAAGTTTTTTACTTTCCACTAGATTTAGCAATAAATTATAGTAGTGGGTTAATAAATATTTATTTTTCCTACCTTAAGAAAGTGTGGTTGCTATATGCTCTCCCCTTATGATAAGTACAATCTTGGGTATCAAAACCTCACATTCTCTCTTTTTTTAGATTAGATCCTAAGTTGTGCTAGCTTGTGTGTATGCTCTCCCCTCACACCTAATGTGATCTTGGGGATTAAAAAATCCTAGCACTAATCTTTCCCATTAGGAGGCCCACTTGGGCATTTCATCACCCCAATGGATAATCTCAACCACATATTTTGATGGGGTATATAAAGCGGGGATAATAAAATTTGTACCTCAATCCAGTCAAGTCATGTTTTGTAAATCCTTGGGGCCCTTGGTGATTCAGGAGAAAAGGTGAAGGTTTGATCTAAGCTTTTGTTTGGCTCTTGACCCATGCTTGTAGATCTAGTTTTCATGGATTGGGCCTCACATACCCTTGTGGTGTTTTGAGTACTCCCCTATGGAACTTGTAAATTCTAGATTAGACCTTTTTAGTTGTTAGTTAGTGTGGTGCATAAAATGTGTACCATACCCTATAGTTAGTCACAATGGATATCTACATGGTGAGATAGAGCTAACCAAGGCAATTCCTTTTGGCCACCATTGATAAGGGAATTTGCATGTACATGGCTTTCTTTAGCGACCCACTTAATGGTAGAAGGCTTAAGTATATTAGTTTCTAATGTGGGCTCACACTAGTTAACACACCTACTTGAATAATTTAGAGAATGTTCTCAAAATTTTGGCATGTTTTCATGTGCTAAACTAGTAAAATCTATTCAACCTTACACCATACAAATTTAAGTCATACATTGTGGCTTTGAAATTTTTTATTTCTAAATAATCCAACCAACTACTCTTAGTAGTTTGGCACCTCTACCATGTCAATCTACATGTATACTTATTTTGGAATTTGTGAATTTTACTTTTTGATGCTTGTGCCAGTCGACACCTTTTCCCTATAAGTCTATTTCTACACTTTTTTTCGTGCTTGTTCTTTGTCCTTTTGATGCATTCACCAGTTGGTGCCCCTTCCTTGCCAGTTTATGCTTGTAGATGTGTTAGAACCTACAATATGTCCTTTTGATGCCTGCACTAGTCAATGCCTCTAACTTTACAATTTGTGCTTGCACCTTTTTGTGCCTCTTCCATGTGTTGCTACACTTTCACTATCACACAAAAATAGACCAATCAAACTCTTGAAATGAATATATTACACCTTGAAAACCAAATCTTGACATTGGTAACCATAGATAGACATAGCACAGTTAGTAAACCAACCTAAAAATATTTCATCCCCTATACTAAAAACAATAGTTAGCCTTCACTAACCATTAACCTATTCAAATTATCCCTCCATCCATCTCATCTATTTTTTTCCACCAACCTTTATATGATTACTGGACTTAGGTTATTCATGCACCAACCCTCATAAATATTTCAAAATTTCCTCAAATCCCCACTTAATCATTTACAGCCATGGACATAACCATTCTTCTCCCATTTTGGACCTTGGACTCATAAAAAAATTATTTATCTTTCATCCATATTTTACTATCCAAAATTTGTACTCTCATCTCCAATTATATCTAAAAATCATCCAAAAAAATCAAATGTATAAGAGTCAAATCTATATCCTTTTATCCTTTTATCTTTAGCTTATATATTTCTTGAGAAATTTGTTATCTCAAGTAGTGTATTAATTCAACCCTTTTATAATACTTGGATAAATTATCTTATGACCTTGTAAATTCTTAAGTTAGTGAAATCCAAAATCCTCATCCAATTTTACTTTGGAACTTTCCTATCCTAAGTAAGAAATGATAACATCCTAATCATCCCCAATATCTAAGGATCTAGATTTAATTGATGCAATCTATCATCACCTCTTGGTCTTCCATAACATCACCATCCAAAAATAAACCTAGTCCAAAGGTCTAAAAACTCACTCCAAAGAAAAATATCACCTCAAACATCCTATTCATCTATACATTCAATTTCTAAAACATAAATATCTAAGTCCAAAGTCATCCCTTATCCATAAATATTCTTTGAATAAAAAAGAAGTTTAAAACCATCCTTCATTATTATAAACATCATCAATTAGACATAAACATATTTATTCCACATAATCATAAATTCAAACATCTCTCACTTCACCATTAAACCAATATCCACATACCAAAATAAGCACAACTAGGTCCACCCTTGCATGCCACTTACAAGGTCTCAAACCAAAAAATTAATGAAATCGAACACATTCTCAATTAGGATTCCTTTTTAATTTTTAAATTCTAAATCACAAGGAGAGGTCATGTTGATGTCCACAAATAAGTTCAAAAAGTGGAAGTGTATTTCCCGATTTTTAGAATTTGTCATAGTTGGACTTAAAATTTGAAGCACTTACACATTGAATATTTAAAAGGTTCAGTAATATGAAATTTAGTATTTTGAGTCTAGTTTTTAAATATGTAATTTATTCTAATACCCAGATAATAAAAAATAATTTTTAATACTCATGTATGGAAACCACTTTTTAAAAGTCACTTTTTTAGGACCATACCATGCACATGTACAAACACTAATTTGACCTAAATAAAAGTATTTTTATAATTTATTTTGGGTAAAGATGTGTATTATAATGAAGATTGATGAAAATATTTTTTTATAATTTTTTTCTTAATATTTTTTTATTTATTAATTTTTCATTGGTCCTAATTACTGGTTTTTAAAACCCTTGTGTACTGACACCATAACTTGACCTAAACTTATCATTTTTTGAATTTTCTTTGTTTCATTGTGTAAATAATTGTTTATAGATTGATTCCATATAATTTTTTTAGAAATTAAATTGACAAATTAAAAGTTATAAAAAGAAATGAAAACCTAAGATTTCAAGTTTATGGATCTGTTTCCTCATAAATTAACTAAAAAATAGAAAAAATATCTAATCATTATAAAAGTATATATTTGAAAACTAGACATTTTCATCTATAATGGGTTTTAATTTCATGAAACAATTTTGAAAAAACCTCATCAGCTATATTGCCAAAGTTAGTTTTTTTCTCTTGAAATTGTCTGACCTTGTACTGGCAAGTCCAGGGCTAAAATTATTAGGTTACCATGCCTTTTATGTAGAAGTTGTCAAAACCAACTTCAGAGTCCAAGAACACCTACATGTAAAGAGATACCTGCCACAGGGAAGAGAATGGAGAAAAAAACAAGAGAGGGTTTGAAGCTCTGTAATATGAAATATGTATTAGCAAAACAATAGAATTAAAAATATACAATGGATCAATCCTTAAAAGGAGATCATGCAAACCTAAAAGTAACCCTAATAGGTAGACATTTAATAATTAATATAATTATTAAATGTCATAATATGAAAACTAAAGTGAAATATTAACAGAGGAATAAAGGTAACTTAATTAACATAATTAAGTTAAAACCTTTATTCTAACAACCCCCCCCCCCTTAAGATGAGCAAGAGTGAACTACAATGCATGAAAGCAAACAAGGGTCCTGACAACTAGGCTTGATTAGGTACTCGAATACAACCAAATCTCTATAAAGTGGAGAAAGGGAGAAAACCTCATGGGAACAAAACTCCCCCCCAAAAGAGAGAAAATAAAAGAATGAAATGCACTAATGA